>VZRP01017202.1:127289-161873 GCA_013397995.1 Malurus elegans | reverse complement strand
TTTTTTTTTTTTTTTTTTTTTTTTTTTTCCCAGCAGTTTCTCTGTTCTCAATTGCTTCTGTCTGCAAGACATCCTTAAGGTGAAGGGTTCACGAAAGCTGAGACAAATCAGCTGAGGCTAGAAGTTAATATGGTTTTCTTTCCTGTCTCAAAATTAACTAAACCTAGTTCAGCTTCATTTTACTAATGAATGATCATGTCCACAGTGGGGGCCAATAGACTTTCCTGAACATGAGTTACATTCATGTCTTTGGCTTATTAACTCCAGAAAAGTCTTGAGTTTCATCTGGCAGAGGAGCACTGAGAGACTGGCACTTTCCATTTCACTGATAACTGAGCTCCTTACAGGTGGTCTTTTTTTATTTCTTTCTCGCACAGTTACTGTATCTCCTAATTACAACTACATTAATGGCCCCTTTTGCTGTTTTGCTACAGACATTCCTAAAGGTCTTTGAGGATTTCATTTTGAAAACATGCAGGTGTACTTGAATTTACAGAGTGCAGAAAGAAAAGACTCTAGCATCTGACTTACACTGGGTTTCTCCATTAATTCATTTGCCTTGGGTTTTTCTCCTCAGAGATCATAAAAAACAGAGCCAGCAGTGATGGCAAGACCTGATCTAATCTCTTCCTGCACCTACCCCCAGGCAAGGTAAATTATACCTAATCCATGTCTAACAGTTGTTTGTGTAACTATTCTTAAATAACCTGTAAAGCTAGATGACCCTTGTAAAAATCTATTTTAATACTTTTTAGTAGAAATACTAATATCTTCTGCTCTGCAGTGCATTCCTGAGTTCTCCCATTCCAGGGAGGGAACGCAACTAACAGATTTTTCCACTGTTCTTTTACATAGATTATCTAAGTCTTCAGCGATCTTCACTTTAGTAAACAGTTTCCACTTTTCTCAAAAGAAGTTTACTATGTCGGTCTCTCACACTGTTCCTTATATTTCTGGATAGGGAACTGGACATGGTACGGCTGCTAAGGTATCACCAAGGAAGACTTACATCCCAATGATTTCATAGACTCCCACAGTGGCTCAAAGTTGTGTTAAAGGCATGGAAATTTAGCAGAAAATAAATCCCTCAGCTTTCCAGCTGGTCCTCAGAGACCAGCTAGGTGGGTGCAGGTGGACATAATTTCTGATTATTGCCAATTGAGCACTAGAAGTCTGGTCAAGTTCAATAAGAACTTTCACAAGCAGAAATTCACAACAGCGTAGTTTACCTTTCAGTAATTCAGTACTACAGGTCTGGTCATGTTCCTTAAGGACTTACATGAACAGATATAAAAAGAGTACAGTTTATTGAAGCAACAGGAAACCAGGTTCTGGATTGATGGTGATAAATGCTGTAACTATAGAATGTCTCGATAGAAAGCATAGTAACAGAGGTCTGTTAGCAATATAGATACATAGATAGATAGATAGATAGATAGATAGATAGATAGATAGATAGATGATAGACAGATCTAAAAATGAATATTCCCCACTGTGCTCCAATGCACTTGGAGGCACAAATCTCACCTAAAGGCATCTCTTCAGGAGAGAGCACAGTTCATCAGCAATCACGAGCAGGCAGAGGTGTTTTTCCCCTCTCTTTTTTCCCTCTCTTTTTTTTCCTCCTCTGACTGTTTCTGCCCTGAAGTGCCCTCTTTTATACTATAAATTTTGTCCCTTCCCAGTGGGATACCTTATGTTATAGGTAGGGTTTGGGACTTTGGTGGTCCACAACATATGTACAGTGAAAAATCTTGGTAATGTAATGTTTGTAAGGGAAGCCACAGTCAACTTTTACTTCTGAAGCTTGAGGAAAGGCCAGGAGAGAGACATTCTCGTGGCTCATTGTGTCTTTAATATCTTGCTTTAGTTTCCTAGTACTAGTTAACTGGTCAGATTTTTTTCCTAAACACTCATGTTTGTTTGTCCAGATGAGAGAAACTAAGGAAAAGAAAATAATAGAATTAGCAGACCTTTGCCCCCTTTGTATGTTAGGAAGTGGTGGGATTTACATTAAAATTGAGGGTGAATGTTCAGGACTGGGGAACATTTAAAAATACATATATAAGAGAAAAAACACAATGCAGTTTTCTGACATTCTTCTCACGTTACTTTCAAAGCATGCATGGAAACCTGAACTCAAACAATGTCATCATCTTTTGCAGGGCAAGGTTTCATATTGACTTCCCCATTTGAAAAAAAGAATTGCATATGGGTTATCATGAACCAGATGGAAGCTTTGACTTTGTGTTTCTGTAATGAACCTGTGAGCATTTCTTTCTTTAGAAATACCTGTGATTGTGCCATATAACGCATCTTATATTGACCAAAATTAATTGTGATCAGTAAAGATTGCTCTTTGGTAAGAGTTAATGTTCTATGCCAATAATAAAATCACCTTCCAGAGAAACAGAAATTAGTATAGATAAAATGTTTCTCTGTGAGGTACTACCAATTTGATTTATCAATTTAATTTGTTGTTACTTCAGTTTCATATCCTTTGTTTTATGAATTTTGCCCATCAATAGATATAATCTTTAACTGCAATTTAATGTCTAATTTAGGATCCTTCAGAATGTTTTAGTCTCATTAATTTAATTTAATTAATAATAAATTATGAAAATCTTGTTAATTAAGAATTGTAATGAATAAGTACAGTGGTATGATATATCATGCTCATGAGAGTATCTCCTTGGGATCAGTGGAATACACATGTCCATACTATGAACAGGACAATTTTGTGATATGAGTCAAGTAATTTGGAATAAAAAAGCAGGAAAGTTCTAATGGTATTGTTTTTCACAAGTGGTAAGCATGTTTGCATGATAAATTGGGATTAAAGTGGACAACTTTTTTTTTTTTAATTTCTGCAAATTTGTGTTGTGTTTTACTCTCATCTTTCTGACATATCAAGCATCACTAGATTTTCTATCTTGTCAAGGATGTATTTGACATCACATTACCGTGAGTGGTTCCCTTACTTAATTGTCCTCAAAGTTTTCAAACCACACTCCAAGAAGAGATGTACTGTAAAGTACTACTGGAGAGCACAATGCTTTTGTCTCGATGAATTTGAGGGGTTCTCAAAAGACACTTTGATAAACACAATGCTTTAAGCTGTAAGATGTACTTTAGTAGCTCTCTAACTTTATGCTGTGTCAGTCTTGTTTTGATGTTTACAAAATATGCCAATAGATGTGAAATTAAGCAAAATGGACTATTGCATGCTATTACTTATATCTTTCTTGTCACATGAATCTTCATATTCTTCAAACAAAGATTGATATAAGTAGTACTGGTACACCAACATATCATCAGGCATGTATTTTGATATTACTGCCATTCACAAAAACAAAATACCACAATATTCACTCAAATTTACAAATCTGTTTTGGAGAACCATTGCTGAATTCCAGTTCAGAGGTATTTAATAATCACATATCCCAGAAAATAAATATGTAGATGTAGACAAGATTAATTAAAAGCAAAGCATTTACTATTGATGCTTATGGCAGCCAGTATGTGCCATAAAATATGATAACTAGAATCAGCTGAATAAGAACTTAATAATCCTCTTATGTAACATTTTTGTTTATGAAAGAAGATTTAGTAACTGAAATGAATAAATGAAAATAAATAAGCTGAAAATGATGCATTTTTGGAATTAAGCTCTAACATTTACAACTAATTAGTCTGCTATTAATCTTTCAAATGCTGCTTATTCATTGCACAATGAAAGGTGTGTGGTGGGATGAGGGGAAAATGTGTGTGGATTACAACAGCTGCAGTACATGCCATGGAGTGGGAAAAGTGGCACAGGAAAAGCCTAATTTCACACCTGATAACAGAAGTGCAGTAACAAGACTGGTATTCCTGCTGGGAAAGGCAGGACCTGGAAGCTGAGCTTGTGTTCTGTCTGTATTTGCAGGAGCAGCCTGCTCTTCCCTGCTTGGAGGATCCCAGCAGGATCCTGGCCACATCTCGCCCTGGCATGGGGCCACATCCGTCACTGAGATTCTGCCAGCAGTAGAGAGCAGTCATTCTCCCTAAAGCAGGACCCTACAGAACACCAGTGGACCACCAAACACTGATCCTTCTCAAGGACTCCACAGACAGGAGGATCAGCCTTGGGGGATCCTGGAAAAAGTGAGATTTGTTGTTTGTTAGGATCATCTTCAACTAGTTGTACAATAAGAGGGTTTGGGGACAGGGGAAGGAAAGAGGGAATAAATTTAACAATGGCCTTGGGGCATAATATAATTCTAATTTAGATCAAGTGAGAAATAAATTATTAGATTCAAAATTTGCTGTATTTTGAAATAGAAGAAGTGCTATGATTAAAATTTTGCAAAAATGTACTTGTATGGTCAGATGCTCTAATACCTTTGCCATACTGAACAACATTTTAACACCACAATTTGGAAACAACTCAGGGAAAGTAAGCATGGAATAATCTGTTTTCCAGTAACTTGGGTCTGGATTACTTTCCAGTCTTTTGAATGCCCTGTGAATTCTTTCTCTTTAATAATGAGAACATTGTGACTACTGTGCACAAATGCACAGCATTTTGTGTAATGACTTATACAAAAGATTTCAAGTTATGGCTATATAATAGGGTTTTAATCAAAATGTATTTTAATATTGATATTGAATGTGCATCCCATCAGCAGTTAAAAAAGAAAAAGAAAGAAAAGAAGCAATAGCATCTTTTAATAATATGAATTTGAATTAAGTAGAAGAAAGAAAGATACTGTATGGTGAACATATTCATACTTCAGCTATTTTAGGGATACACATGAATAGCCTTGCCAAATTTCAAGGGAATTCTAGTAATGTGCTAGAAAAAATCCATAGTAGAGAAGAGACCTTTAAGAGACTTGGGATCAAAGGGATCAACAATGCACTGAACATATATTTTTCTTGCAGAAAAAAAGGACAAAATAAGTTAGTTTCACCACGCATTTTAGCTTTCACTGCCTCCAGAACTAGAAATCTTTCTTCCTTGTTTTACATCAGAAAGAAAATATTCCGTATTTCTCTTGTACACACACATCCCCTGCCAGTTACTTTTTTTTCATGTTATACATCTGTGGTGGTTTTACCCAAGGCAGTAGCTGTGCACACAATTGCTCTTCCACTCCCATCCCCAGCAAGAAGGGTGGAGAAAACAGGAAGTGTAAATGTGAGGAGACTCATGGATTGAGACAAAAGTAGTTTAATAGATGAAAAGAAGAGAGGGGTGGAAGAAAAAAAAAAAAAAAAACCAAAACAAAAAAGAAAAAAAAAAAAACCACAAAACAAAAAAAAAAAAAAAAAAAAAAAAAAAAAAAAAAAACAAAAAAAAAAAAAAAAAAAAAAACCCAAAAAAAAAAAAAAAAAAAAAAAAAAAAAAAAAAAAAAAGGCGAAGCAAATGAAATTACTTACCACATGCAAATCCCAACTTGGCCAGTGTATGATTAGCCATCACCCTCAAACCCAATCCTCCACTGCTCTTTGCTGTCTACCCCATTTTTCACTGTCAGTTGCAAGGTCTTACGCTATCAAGTACCTTACAGTTACTACAGCTTTACCTCCATCCCAGTCAGGCCCAGCACAGGGTGAGCACCCCTGGCCAATCTGTGAGACAGCCGGGGTTACAGCTTCTCTGTGTCGTGTCACATCACAATAAATGAACCATTTAATGATTTTCAGGATGCTTCTAGAATGGAAAGCATGAAGACAATGTTCAAGAATTAGTCCTAGTAGATTTATTTATATAAACAGCAATAATGTACTTGATATTATGGTCTCTAGGCAACAAACATAAAAATTAAAAGGTACATTGAAACCATTTACGAAACAGTTTTTTTCATTTTGTTATCCAGTATTGTTTATTTATTTTAGTCTTACTCTTAAAATTTCATTGGTCAAGTAGAAAGTGCACCATCTATATTTAAGTAATGAATTAAAAGTATGTGAATTAGTTTCCATAATGTTGGTAAAAGCTCAAAGTTGCCTTCAGCAACTACAATATCTTGTACATTGCAGGGAGGCAGATGCCAAAATAGAGTTACCAAATCTTCAGAGTGCATCAACAGCAGCTCCCCCTGAATGGGAAGCAGCTCTCAGCTGCAATACATTGGTGGAGAAAGAGTTTCAAAACTTGCTCCCCAAATTCCATACATGTACATTGGGTTCATTACACATGTATCTACTCAGGAATGAACTTTCAGTGGGAGTCTAAGCTATTCCCCTTAATAAATTCTGGATTTAATAAATAACTCTATGAAATTCTAGAGCTCCCACACAGGTATTCAGATTAGATGCTCTAATAATTCTTCGTACTTTAAAGAGGATTCCAGGCATAAGCTATGCCATTACAATTGCTTGCTCTGAACTCAACCCCCTTCACATTCCGTCAGCAAAACACAGACTGTAATAACATCTTCACCTGTTTCTGCTGATCAACCCACCATTTTATTTGCTTTTGAGCAGATATATAGAGGAAATGTTTTGTAGTGATACCTCATAGTGAGCTTGCACCTAAAATGTATTGAATATTGTCAGTAAGCATCACAAGAAGGAAGCTAATCCAATTAATTCCCTGTTTTGGTAGAAGCTTATTATGTTTCAGAAAGGCGCTTTCTATTTCTGATTGACCCCTAAATGCTTTTGAACACACTAACTGGAACATACTAGAACAGCATTAACAATTTTTCACAGAAACATTTTTTCCCAGATAGAGTCATGCCAAAATTTGTCATTAGTTGCACTGATTAAAAGGCTAAACTAATGCCTACAAAGTTAAAACATCTCCCGTATTCTTTGCATTAAGATATGTCTGCATTATTTGGAATAAATAGAAAAGTAAAAATCATTAGAGATTATTTTTTTTGGTCCAAATACTGCATTGTATTTCTTATAATTGGTTTTATAATTAATTTTTAATTGTGCTTTAGCTATTAATGAATATTTTAAATGTACCAGTATGTCTTAGTGGACTGTTTACTCATATTAAAATCTATTTTGTGTATGCAGTTGAGAAGTGAGTTTCTGTGACTGTTAGTGCCTGCTTTGTAGTTGAAGTCTTCTTCAGAGATTCCCAGTTCTAGTTCTCTTCACTGGTTTGATGATCTAAGCCTCATTTCTCAGTAAATTATCCATAAACAGTGAAGCTGCTTGAGAATTCTGTCCTCCAGAACATGAAAACAACATTTTTAAATGGCTGAAAACAGAGAGTCCTTCTGTCAACACATCTGTCTTCATCAGCCTTTTTGTCTTGCTACAAGGCCCAGATTCCCCCACCAACAAAGAATAAAGGATGCCTGCTGAATGAATTATCAAAACTTAGTTCCATGGCTGTCATATATTTCCTCAGTAGTCATATTAATACCAGTAAGGATGTAGAACACATTTGATTTGATTTGTTGTTTGTTCATCAGTGTTGCAAGATTTCAGGCTCCCTTTTCTAAAACTGGCTTGCTTTCAAAGCTAGAGAAGGCAGTACAAAGAACAATTGTCCTCTCAATGTTCTGTTAAGCTCCTGAGTAACAAAACATCTGTTGTGACACCTTGGGAGGAGTGACCTGGAGCAGTAAGCATGAGCTCTCTCTGTTGCTGAGGGTTGTGCTGTGACAGCTGTTCCAAAATAACATACCCTTGCTCTTTACCCTGCCGTGAGAGTACTTCAAGCACAAATGCCTTCCTGACCTTCTAAATGGCAATGATGTGTAGCCACCCAACCATATGTTGGCTAGAATACCTTTAATCAAGAATACAGAGTTTAAATTTGAAGATACATGCCTATTATCACAACTGTCTCAGGACCTCAATCCATTTCATATTTCTTTAATCAACCAAGTCTTTGGCCAACAAACAATGTTGGGTTTGGGGAATTTTGGCATGGTGGTGTCAGGGGTGCTTCAAAATCATTTCAGATTGCAGATTTATTTGTAGAAAAATAATTTTTCAGTAACTTCTAAGGTCCAAAGAAAGTGCAGATGGAGGTCATACCAGTGATAACAAAGTGTATTCCAGCTATGCAGCATCCTGAGCTTTTATTAATCTATATGAGACACCCCTATGAACATGAAATTAATCTTTTAGCCTGGCCCATGCTCTCTGCCTGCCTTTCTCCTGGAGGAAAGAATGTATGTGCACGTACAAGTCTGATCCTGACATGCAAGCCAGAAGCAGCAAGAATGCAGATCCATTCTGCGAACAGCCAAGTCCTCCTGGGTTCTTCAATTTACACACTCCCATGGTGTGCCAAATAGAGTCTCCTCACATGAGGGCACATTGTCAGCAGGGGTAAAGCTGTGTTTAACTCTACTGTCTTCAAAAGCATTGCTTATTTTCACATTTTAAAAAACAGAAGAAAGCTTATGTAGCCTTAGTTCACATCTATGTATGGTGTTCTGTTCTTCAGATAAACACTTTTCATCACAAAGGGCTCATCCTCAGTTTTTCTTTACCAAAAGTTCTGCACTACAACATTTTTCGTTTCTAGAAAGGTCTTTTCGGTCACAACAGACTTTGGTTTATTTTTCTTGTTCTTGCTCAGGGTCATAGCAGCAGCCACAGGTAAGTAAGTATTTTAAAACAGCAGTAATACATCCCTTTTAGTGTCCATTGGAATAACTCAGAGAGGAATATCAATGGGACAGACACATTGCTCTGTCTTGGTTTGAAAGACAGATGTTTGCCAATGAAGGCAGGGACCTCCCTCGGTCCCTGAAATTATGTTCACCATGACCCCCCTTCCTTCCAAATTGTTATAACTCTGAAATCACAGGCCTTTCAGGTAAAGATATGGGGAAAAGGGAATTAGAGATTTCACTAATATGTATAACAAAGTAATAAAACGACAGCAACAACCAACATAGCCACAAACCCAGTGCCAGCTTCACACACAGACACACCCTCCCCTTTGGTGCAGTTAAAGTCCCAGCCAGCAGGGGCGCTATTGGCTCCCGGCCGAGCAGGGTGGGTGCAATGATTCCTCCGAGCCTGCAGGGGGCGCTGTGGCGCGGGGGCCTGGCTGGTCCAGATCTCCCGCGTGGCTGATGGCGGACACAGAATGGCAGAGAGGGATGGAGAAAAGTTCCCTTATGAACTCTCAGGGGAAGCCGATCTTGGTGCTCTCTCTGGATAGCAAGAGGAGCTGTAGCAGGAACCTACAGGCAGGGAAGCAGAAACCACAGTGCAGGAAACAGGAACCACGGCAGGACGCTGGGCTCTGCAGTGGCAGCAGGCAAGCTCTCCCCCGCAGGCAGCCGGTCCACCCTCCTCCCCCAAACCGAGCAGGGTGAGAAGTGAGCTACCCCCAGACACAGAGTTTTTCCCTGAGCCTCCAAATTCTCATGGGAACTCAGCTCTCCACAGAAAACAAAGAGCACTATAGATGCCTGGGGAAGTCCTTCTCCTCCCCAGGGCTCGGCAACTTCTTTTGCCTTCTTTGAGCACTTGGTTATTANATGGCAGAGAGGGATGGAGAAAAGTTCCCTTATGAACTCTCAGGGGAAGCCGATCTTGGTGCTCTCTCTGGATAGCAAGAGGAGCTGTAGCAGGAACCTACAGGCAGGGAAGCAGAAACCACAGTGCAGGAAACAGGAACCACGGCAGGACGCTGGGCTCTGCAGTGGCAGCAGGCAAGCTCTCCCCCGCAGGCAGCCGGTCCACCCTCCTCCCCCAAACCGAGCAGGGTGAGAAGTGAGCTACCCCCAGACACAGAGTTTTTCCCTGAGCCTCCAAATTCTCATGGGAACTCAGCTCTCCACAGAAAACAAAGAGCACTATAGATGCCTGGGGTAGTCCTTCTCCTCCCCAGGGCTCGGCAACTTCTTTTGCCTTCTTTGAGCACTTGGTTATTAAGGCAATGACTGGTCCATTACTGTGTCTTAGCAACAAAATGGGAAAAAAATCCCCAAGAGGGGAAAGAGAAGGAGAAAACCTAACCTCCAACATGATCCTACTCCGTTATGCCAAAAAGGTAGGGCAAAGTCTTTCTTTGCATACTGGATTCTAATTCACACTGCAATCCTGTTATTATTCTGCTCTTCTTTACGTCTTTATCACACTGACTGCAGCTGAGAGAGTTATCAAGATTTGGATACTGAGAGCAGAAAGGAACCTCGTTTAGGTAGGTGAAGAGCCATAGAGGAGCCATCTCTTCGGCAAGGCAAAGGTGAGTCTAACATCTGAGCCCAATTCCATACCAAACCAGAAATTTCTTTTGTCTTAACCAGATCTTTAATCTCCTCACTTTCACAGACTCTAAGCTGTGCAAAGCTGTCTTTCTGCGTCAAAGATCAGAGTGAGGAATTCTGACATCCTTATTTCCCTTGGTGTTACCGGATTGTTCAATATGTATCTACTTACGTCACCTTTCATTGGTCCAAGAAGCTGAAGACCCAGAAAGACATAAGATATCATATAAATGAATTGTGACTGCTCAAGCTAGTTTTATCTGTGAACTCACTGGATTATTCCTTTTCTTCCTCTGCAGTTCAGAGCTGCTAGGATCCTAAATATCAAGGAACCTAAGAAAAGGCTGAATCAACCAGGTAGAGGGCAGAGATATCTGAGGTGCCCAGGCGCTGTGCAGAGGGATGGCTGTTAGAAGTATTCAAACCATGCCTGAATGCAAATTGCCATTTAAGGCACATGAAGAAGGAATCACTTGCAGTAAAGTGCATACTTATTTCAGCCCTGTGAATCTGTGGACTTTTTGGCATCAGAAGGGGATCAATAGAACCGATTTATGATTGAGGTTTCCTTTAATGTTAGGAGACTTACTATTTTTCTGCCTATGTGAAGCTATTTCTGCTTCCTGAATAGCACTTTCATTCTCAAGTACAGTTCCTGTTTGTCATCATCCTTCATTGTTCTATGTGCAGAAGGGTCTGCAGATAGTACAGCTTTCCTCCTAAAAGTATAAAGAATGAAACTGCATGCTGGGCATAGCAGTGCCTCTTTGTTTTTGCTTTTTCTTTTCAATCAGACTGCTGCAGTTTCTGCACCTTAACCACAGAAGAGCAGAAAATGCAGAAAGAAATAGTTATGCTGTACCCCAGGATGTGCTCGCTCTGCAGATGCAGAGATGCTCATCGGGTCTCTCTGAACAAAGCTACAATCAGTCTTGCCCCAGACTTATATATGAACTATTTCCCATTAGCACTATAGATGCAAATAATTTTAAGCTTAAGTAAAATGTTTTCAATATGTGAACAGCAATCTCATGTCTTATGCACCACTGTATCACTACCATCTCTCTACAAATGAAGCCAGAATGGTTTAGACAGACAGCGCAGACATGCAAGGTGCGAGAGACAAGAGAAAATTATTGCTGGCTCGAAACAACCAAATCAGGGGAAGGAGAGGTAACTTCTGAGAACTTGGGATGGTCACTGCTGCACCCCCCGGCTCCCTGGAGGCTCTAAGTCCAGCCCAGAAAGGTGTCAAACCAATGACACACCCAAAGCCTATCTGGGTGGGAGAGCCCTGGGAGAGCAGAGCAGGTAAAAGCAGTTGCACAAGCACACACGGGGTCACAGCCCAATGTTTCTGATTATATGGTATCCGGGATTGCATTAGAATGCAAGCAGTGAATATTAATCTTTCTCTGTTCTTTTCTTTATCACTCTCTCTCCCCTCCTGACTTCCTCTTCTTGAAATTTGGGTAACTTAAAATTGAAGGGCTTAGAATTTGCTAAGTTGATGCTTTATGAAATGACTTACTTTAATTGAATGTTGCTTTAAAATTTTCCTACCTTCTCCTACCTTAATTTTAGAAATTCGCAAGTAAAGCTTTGGTGCTCAGTCTCCTGAGAAGGGTCCTCCTTGGTGCCTCCTCAGGGAATCAAAGTACTTTAAGCCCCTTTTGAAAAACTCGCCAAGACAGTTCAGGGCTTTGCCTGAGGCAGCCTGCATGGCAGCAGCTTTGGTGGGAATACGAAATGAGCTGGATCAGTATAAGCATCTCTAGAGAACTCAACTGTGAGGACTGTGAAGAACTAGGCCAGGGCTACTGAACTGCAGTTTTGCAGGTCTGGGCTAACATGGCTATAATAGTTCAGCCTCCACCTGACACCATTAGAACACTCCTTGTGGCACTGGGACAATTCAACAGTACATGGCAAGAAACAGAGAAGCCCACAGGCTCTCCTTGGAGCACGTCTGTTTCTTTGCAGTCTCTCAGTGAGATGCTCCTTTGCTTCCTGCAAGGAAATATAATCACAATATGGTTACCGGGCATCCAATTTATTACAGGAAATTCTCTTACCCTGGTGCCTTGTGAAATCCCAGGTCATTGCAATACAGAGGATTTTTGCTTTGAGTGACTAGCCTGTCTATCATGCTGTTTCATTTTCTATACAAACATGTATTTAAAAAGGATGGTCTCTTACTTATCTGTGTATACACTTGCCACGTGTGCCTGCAAATGGAAAAGATTTCTTTTTCGTGGACACTGCTACACCACAGTGATTAGAAGCAACTTCACATACATCAGAAAACCTTTTTATTGGAATGGATCACATAAAAAAAATCAGAAGCAGAAAAAGTTCATGTATACATCAGTCAATCACTTTGCAGTCTTTGTTCTGCCAGAGATATCATGTCATGGAAAGAATTAGTCTATTTGGGAAACTCAGCTACTGCTGATCATCAACTTTACATGCTCTATAGTACATTTCTTGTAGAAACATCTTAGTGCTGTGACATCTGTGACAAAATTAAACTTGGGAAGACTGCTGTTTGCCCTTGATCCCTCCAGAAGGAATAAAGGGAGATCTGCATTATCTGTATTTCAAATCTTCAAAGAAAAGCTTTTTTTCTTTATTGTTTTTATGTTTCATAATCACCTTAAAAACAGTTTGGGAATTTTCATTTTTTCAATTTAAAATTTTTTAAAAATTAAAAATCATAGGAAAATCTTTATTTTTTCAGTTCATATAGGAAAATAAAACCCTTTTCCAATGAGAGAAGCATTTAATTTATTAATCTTGAAATAGATATTTATTTTAAAATCATATAATCATTTAAGTTGGAAAAGACGTTTAAGATCATCTAAACCTGACATAGTTGCATCCACTATATGTTTATTGAGATCACAAGAACTGAGAGCCAAATTAAAATTGTAAAGCCCTTTGAGATAATTACCTGAAAACCAGTACAACCCAGAAAATGTTGCTTATTAAAATGCAATTTGATAGTAGAATAAGTTAAAACCTTTAAACTACAAACCTTTGCTAGGTGCGCCCTTAAAGCTGAAATCAGAGCTTCTATAAAAGGTTTTGCCCTCATGAGGTTACACAGCAGCATAAATGTCTTTCCATGAGACTTTAAGTCCAAGCTACTGGACAGATGTAAAGTAAATTCCTTTTTTTCTCATCTTTTTTACACAAAATTAATTAACTTACAATGAGTAGGCTATCAAGGTAGAGACAAAATATAGAAACTGGTGTGGAAACGGAAAAAAGCTTCAGGAAAATATTTTCTAATTTTCCTTTGAGTTTTAATTAGTGAACTACATGCTATTTAAATTGCTTTACCTGAAAAGCTGTGGTAGCAGCCATTAATGCATATAATATACAGATATTTTATGAGTTTTAGGGTATGTTAATAGAATAATTTCTGAACTTGACATTAATCATGAAGTAAAAGAGCTACAAAATGTTTCAATGAAAAGATTTTCTTAAAGCATTTCTTTTTTCAAAGCATTTCTTTTTTCACCCATTTGTTTTCTATTTTTTAAATGGGTCACTTGCCCTCAGTCAACCAGCATAAGTATAGAAATTATAGGCCATGGCATCTGTGGACTACAGAATACTGTATTAGCAGGCATAATTAAAACATTATAGAGGGTTAGAGATGTACAGAAGATAAATCAGATGTGTGTTTTTAAAAGAAAATCAGTTACTTTTTTTTTCCATATCATCTTATTTGATGACATTTATCATTTCCCACAAAGGGATCAGGGTAAACCACAGTGCAGGAAACAGGAACCACATTTCTTAAGGTTCTTTAGGTAAAAAGTTGAACCTCTCTGCATTGTCACTTTGCGTATCACATTGTCCAATACAAAAATTTTTAATAAATATTGATGCTATGGATAGTTCTTGTAACAAGAGACCAGAACATCTATCTGCATAACATTCTTTGATTTTCACTTCAGTAAAGGATTATAGAGTTCCAGGCCTCTTGAAGAAATTTTGGAAAACAACTGCTTTCAAAACTGTCAGGTGAAAAGCAATACATTCACTCCCCTAATTAGTCTCAGGATGACAAAAAACTTGTGAGACCTTTGTCCACAGGTTTGATTCAAGAGAGAAGGAAAAGGAAAGAAAGGATGGGGAAAGAATGGGAGAATAGCTTCAATACTGAGTGTATGAATTACTGAGACTAAAAAGAATGCACATTTTGAAGGAAGCCAAAGCAATTGAAAAAAGCGCTTGTGTAAGTGTCTTGATGACTATTAATTCTTCCACAGGGTAGGTGGTAGCAAAAAATTGTTTTGTAAAGTACAAGGATTTAGAGATGAAAGACATCAGGTGATTTAAAAAAAGATTTAGGAAAAAACACAAAATCACAACCTTCCCCCCCCCTCCAAGTAAACAAACAAAAAAAATGCCCTCAAACAATCCCCCCAATAGAAAACAAAACCCACAAAAACAAAGAGAAAAAACGAAACCAACAGCAAAAACAACATACTTCAAAAACCCTCATAAGCAAAAGCCAACTCCCTTTCCAATTGCTCTAAGCCCTGCTAAAATTTCAAAGACAAATTTAATTTCAAAGATAATTTCTTTGCCAAGGAGATTCTCAGTGTAAACGCCACTGATTTTGTATCAGATAGGGAAGTACTGGGTGAAGGGTTGAAGCCCACTCCTACGATCCCATCTTCTCAGGCTGATTTGCAGGACAGAGTTCTAAGTCACGAGCATAATGTGCCAAAGACCAGTACTTGTAAAAGGATCAAAGCAACCTGAACTTGAAAGGGAAGTGCACTGTTGTTGCATGATGAATAGAAGAGTACGAGATCACCTTAACAGCAGTTTGGCTCCATAGCTACTGAAGAAAGTATGGTAGTATCATACAAGAAAAGACAATCCAAACATGAAATAAAGGCTCAGCAGGAAATTAAAAAAAATGGGTTCAGAGATTCTGGCAGAAATTCTTCATAAAATGTAGCAAAAAAAAAAAAGGGTTTGATAGAATAAAAACCTGAAAGAATCCTTTCATTTGCCCTTTTTATTGTGAGGATTTAAAGAATGCACTTACATGTCTCAAAATACCATCCCCATAAGATACTCTACTCACAATTTTCAAAGAATTTATATCATCCAAACTTCAAGTATGCATATCTAAACCCAGAAAAAAAAAGATGGAAAGTTATTGCTTCAAAGGCACAAATCCATAGGGAGTGTACAGATATGTATGGACAAGGTCAACAGTTCATCCGGTCTAGCTCCCTGTCTCCAGGGTTGGAATTACTAGATTACTCAATGGAATTGCCAGGAAAAGAAACCAGAGAAAGGCAGGTCTTCTACCTACACTTAAAAGCATTATAGCAACTTTGAAAAGTCAGAGTGTCAGGGTTGGCATAATGAGAAAAATATTTGCAGATCCTCCAAAAATCTTTGCTTGGGTGTCTCTTTTTACTTGCATTGCTAATTCTGGATATCCTTGCTGGGTGAATATTTTCTCCTTACTGGAAAAACACTGTGTACCTTCTCTTCACATTAGAAGTCATTGGTATAAAGTGTGAGAACCATGCATGGGCCTGTTGCTCCCACACTTTAGCAGAATGCTGAAATACTGATCTATACATGTCTTTTTTGTTTTCCTAGACAGGTATGTATCTGTTCCCCTACTTTCTCTGCAGCCAGCATCAAACTATAGAGTCATTATTAGTACTCATCCTAGACAAAGTGAAACAAATCTTATAAATTAGAGCAGAAACAAATTTAGCGCAGGTCTGTGTGGACAGAACAACCAAGCACGTACATTCATCTTCTACTCCATGGATCACCTCCACAACATTTGACCTGATGACATAATTATTAATTCAACCTCTGCATCTGCTGCTCAGTTAAACAAATCTTTGTTTTGCTGGACAATGTTATTTGAAAATAACCTAAAATAAAATTCTAATGACTTTATAAAAGAAAAGACATGCTATCAAGAGCATCGTGCATGTGATTATTGCAACTGTCTTAAGGAAAGATTTTTATATATTAGCATCATGTTTTTAGTCAAAGATTACTCCCTTGGAAAGCTTTAGAAGAACAAGAAAATATCCTTTAAAATAAGGAGTCTTGCCTCAAAATAAAGGGGAGAAAAACGTTTAATGCTTCCCATGGAAGATACATCTGTTTGTTGCTTTCCTTAGTGGACTACTGCTGCTATTCCTATCATTTAGGAATTCAGAGTAATAGATCACTTCTCATTTAATGTGCAAAAGATAAGGTTATTATGCTGAGGTAGAAAGTTTTTATTTGTCATTTGTAACTGTCAGGGAGTTGCACTGCTTGTATCTGCAAAATCATGTTAAAAGTATTTACTTCCAGCTAAACCCCTACAAAGGACCCACTAAATTTATGGAAAGGCAGCAAACAGTTCTGTTTCTGGTCTGTCTGCTGGAGTCCAGGTCATTATTTGTTACAACAAAGACGATGTACTCCACTTAAAGAAAGTTTTATACCACCTCATTGCAAAGTGCTTAAACTCAACAAAGAGATCATATGGTGTCACATTCCTGGTAGATTTTATAAATCTTTTTCATGGTTTACCAATAAAGAAAGAAAGTGAGACAGTAGCTAGAGACAGTAACTTATATAATAGCAGCAGGAAGAAAAGCTAGCTCAGGACTTTCAAAATTGTTTGAATGCATAAAGAACTTTGGTGCAGTGGGTGAGGACGGAACAACTGTTTTTCCTGTGACAGCAGAAAAAATAATGTATTGCTCTCAAACTGAGACATCATCTTATATTGTCTTTATGCACAGAAATAATTCTCCAGTGCTGTCACCTCGACATCAGTCAATAAAATATTTCTTTTAACTTTGCTCCACAGGACTGTTTACAACTAATGAGTTCTAAAGTATTCAAGAGGTAGTAATTAGCTGAAAGCCTACTCTCTCATTTTTAAGAACTGCACAATTACTTATTATGTATAGCAGTATATGGTCCTCTGTGAGGAAAGAATTAGAGAAGAAGAAGAGTATGATACATTAAAACCACAAAATTATAAAAGTAATGTATGCCCATAAAACCCCTGGGATTTACTGATATTCTGTTATGTTGCAGCTCTGGTAATGTAAAATGAAAACACATGACAGGTACTGCATTAAAACGGCTGTAAACCAAGCTTTAAATACTAAAAGGAATCATCTACTGCTTTCTCAGTATAACCTTTCCTTTAAAAATTCTATAGCCACCACTAGGAGCAAGATCCTGAGGGCTAGATTTAAACTATGACTTCTTAATGTAAAGAATTTGAGACATTCTAGAGTTTTTAATTCTGCATTAATCTCCAGTACATGCCTGCTGTGGAATCCTCTAGGTGATTTAGAAAATGTATACAGTGTTATCTTTTAAAGGCAAGATTGTCTCTTGTCTTCAGCGGACACTGGGGAGTAAAGAAATATGGAAGGCTTTTAATTCCTTGCTGGTTTGGTTATCTGCAAGGCATAATATAGGATAGAAGATATGTAGAGAAATGTCTTTGGAGTCACTCCTGTTCTTCCCTTTGTGCTGGAGGGAAATAAGAAATGACACTGAGAAATATACAAAAAAATTACTTTCCTTGTATTGTGTCAGATACCAGAAATGAGTAAACATGGAGGGAGAAATCATTTGCTACTAGAAGTAATGCTCTCCCTGGAGTAAATAGGGCACTAAGTAAATGTACTGTGACTTCCATTGCTGTGTTTTTCACTGATTTGTTTCCAAGGCAGTACAGCAATATGCTACCCCTGACTAATGAGGTATTCTGAAATATCTCTCACTATGACTAAATGTGCATGTCTCAACAACCAAAGAAATTTTCCTGAGGTTTGGTTGGGGTAAGACTAAAGCGAGGGAAACATTCATGAATTCCATTTTATATTAAACCAAACAAGTAGATAAATGTTGTTACAAACATTAGATGGTAGAATTTTCACTCAATTCACATAAACTCCATTGCAGAACACAAATCCTATGAAAAATTTATTTACTGTGTTTTTTATCTCTCTTGAATACCATAACCATGAGGATATAAACCTCACCAAATGCAGTCCTCATCACTGGAAGGGGAGTGATAGAGTGGCTTAGGGGTTACGTGACACCCAACCCACTACAGTTTGCAAGGCTGATTTAACCACCCTGAACATATATTTATCTCTCAAGTATCATTGCAAATAGCAGAGCTTTGATCTGTTATACTGGTCAAAGGAACATCAATTTTTCTTTAACTTTGAGGTTTTGCTGGACGTTGTTGAACTTCACTATGCTCCAGTCTAAGCAGTTCACACTAAGTGTGAATACCTGTGAGAGTACTGCTTTCAGCTGCACGGATTTGTCCTGAAGCTATTAATTTCCTCCCTGTCCTCCCCCAAGAAACATAATGATCAAAAGATATGGACACGAAGGAAACTGTAATTTTTCAAAATACTGGAATGGGAGTCAAGAGCTAAAGAAAGGTTTTGAGTTTCTACATACCAGATATAAAAAAATCTTATTCATTCTACTTCATGTTTTATGTGGATCTACCCCTGAATCGTCTGAATTACTGAATGGACAGGATCAATCTGTCTGAATTACCAGAGATTTTCCCCTTGTATTATTAGAACAGGACAAAATCCTTATCACACTGAAGAGAACTTGCTCAGTTTCAAAGGATTGTGATTTCATTTCACGAAATCTATTGGCACTCAACTCACAGCAAAATCATTGTTGAAGATGCCCAAAAATAATCAGTCTCTGTTCATAATCACTAGTAAAAAGACAAAGGATAAATTCAGGAAGTATCATAGAACTATTTGTTAGCAATGTGAATAAAAATAAAGCAATGCCATTCTTTTAAAGAATCTTGCTGAGTTTTTCAATGCAGATCAATATCAATGCAATGTAATGGCTTTCATAAAATTGTTATGGCACTACTGAAACTTCACTCCTGTCCATCACTTACAGCCTGCCCATACTAATGCCTGTCTGGACTACTTGTCATCTTCAGTGCTAGTGCTAGAAACATTTCCTGGAGAGTGTAGGGCCATTTTTCTTTGTTATGCCAGCTACTACCAGGCTAGGCTGCAAAATGACACGCTTCATCTTGCAAGTGATACACACTGTTGTGTGTGTTAGAGGGGTGCCCAGGTGTCCTAATGGGATCAGAGGTGAATCCTGTTCAGCATCATAGAATCACAGTGTGAGCCGTAAGTAGCTCGCTAACTGCATAAACAAGAAGGAAAGAGGGCAAAATTAGGGTCTATTTCTTCTATCAGGAAATAGATGCACAGGGAGATGGAGAGATTGGACCATGGCCACATAACATCTAAGCAGCTTAGAAAAGGCTGTAAATCAAATTTTATATGCATTCAGTTTGCTGCTAGACCTGTATTTCTCATTCGCTGCTTCATGAACTGCTCTTAACGTGCAAGACATTGCCAGGAAATCCACAAAATTAAGCTAGAAAGAATACACATGTGATCACTTACATATTCCAAATTAGAATATCAAGGGAAAAATAGAGCTTAGAAAAAGGGAACATTCAAATTTTAGCATAATTTTATCATTTATGAGACTCATCCCTTCTCAGGGTTCATGTAGTCTCCTCCTAAAGAGTTTTGCCTGAGCTGCTGTGCAGCATCCATGCCAAGACAATTAAAAAAAAGAAAAAAAAAAGGGGGAGGGGGGCCCTCCTCACTTTTGTCTAATCAAATTCCTTTTACTAGCATTATTTTGTTGCACCACAACCCACAAAAATAGAGAATTTTTATTGGCAAAGCAAAGCACCTAGCCCTGGGGCATTTTTACTACAGTGCTGATGTATGCTTTGAACTAGAGAAGGGGCAGGAAATATTACCCCAGATTCTTTTTGAAATCATGTTTAAATGAAGTGTAAACAATTTGTGTTTTACATTGTATAAATTAAATTTCATATTCTAATAATAGTGAGTAATTCCAAATAATCTTGCTTTCTTTTTCACAGTTTGAGATGAACCTGCCCATGCCAGGCCCCTGTCTGGAACACTTGTGAAAACTGCAGGTGCTGCTGTGTGTCTTCGCTCAGCTCTGGGGCTCCTCAGAGGATCTTTCATTGTGACAATAAAATTATCTGTGCTTGTAAGGCACAGAGGACCACCAGCCCAGTTTCCTCTGGGGACTGACTCACCTCTTGAGTGCCCTCCCTGCTTTCTGCTGGTTGCAATCTGCAACTGATGGCCCAGGCTGTGCTCCCATCCAGGTCTGGACCCAAATCGCCCAAGTCACACTTGAGCATGTGGTAAAAGCTCACCTACACTCCCATAGTTGATTTTACAGGCTCTGTTCTTTCAAACAGCTGATCCTGTCTTTCCTGCAGTGAAGGAAAATATTAGTCAGACAGTATCTGCATAGACCTTAGGAAGAGTTTGGGCTTTTAAGTGGGAGTAGTTGAGATCAGGTTGCAAAGTAACAGATAGATCACATTATGATAAATTAAACAGAGTGCCTTTCAGGACTCTTATAATATTGTTTACTATTTATTGTATTATGCTATAAATTATATGACATGACAATACATTCTATTATTTAGGAATTATCATTTTTTTAGAATAGACTTCTTTAATTGTCTGTGTCTCACTTGATGCCTTGTACTTTTTTCTTCTACCTGAGGAAAAGGACTTGGGTGTGTTGGTAAAAGAAAAACTCAATATGACCCAGAAATGTGTGCTTACTTCCCTGAAAATCAACCATAGTCCTTGGCTGCATCAAAAGCAATGTGAGCAGCAGGCTGAGGAAGGTGATTCTGCCCCTCTGGTCCTCTGTCAGAATACCCATGTGGAGCACTAAGTCCAGCTCTGAGAAGCCCAACAAAAGAAGGACATGGATGTATTGGAGATAGACATGGAGTGGGGAGGGGCTAGAAAGAAAACCAGAGAGCTGGAGCACCTCTCCTAGGAAGAGAATTGAAGCTGTTGAGCCTGGAGAAGAGAAGGCTCTGGAGAGACCTTCTAGAAACCTCACAGTACCTGAAGGGGCTACAAGAGCTGGAGAGGAACTTTTCCCAAAGGAATTTAGTGATAGAACAGAGGGTAATAACGTTAAACTGAAAGAGGGTGGGTTAAGAAGGGATATTAAGAAGAAATTCTTTATACTGAGGGTGGTGAGACACTGAATTAAATGAGGAATTGAGCAACCTGATCTAGTGGAAGGTGTCCCTGCCCCTGGCAGGGGACTTGGAGGTGGATGATATTTAAGCTCCTTTCTATGATTGTACAACAAAAACCATTCTGTCTATAACCACCTGTGTGCTGTGGGTGCATTGTCCCTGTCTCATGACAGAGAAATTCAGCCTGAAAAGGAGAGCACAGCCCTGTGGCCATTTTTCTGCAATGTTTGAGACACCACAGAACTTCAGGAAAGTACTTCTCAATGTCATACCAAACCAAAGTCAAACACTGCTGAATATATTTTCTGAATGTTTTTTTTCCCTAAGATTGTTGCCTTCCTCCTGTATTTTTAATTTCTCTGAATAAGGAATGCAGACTGCTATTTCCATATCATACTGCTCTTTTGTGCACTAGAGATATGAAATGGTCTTTTAGCTCACTTAAATATATCTTTCTAAAATATATAGGCATACTGTTTATATGGATTTTCTTCTCACAAAGCAAAATCCATAAATGAGAAATCTATTCTCTCAGGACTTTCAAATTGTACTGTCTGTGCCTAGCCCTAGATATTTTGCACTGTTTGTAAGTTTATCTTTCTAAGTCATTTCCAAGAGACCAGATTTGTCTCCTGACGTGTGCTGGATGATTGAGGTTCAAATCTTAACAGCTGCAGAAGACCATGGATATAATTGTGTTGAACCTGAGCAAAATGGGGCATCTCCCAAGAAAGTGATGCATTTCTGGAGGGATGAAGCAGATCACATAGTCAAAGCCTTCCTCATTGCACATAAGGTAGAAAATAGCTTATTTTAGCTTATTTTTAGCTCGTTAGTCTATCTATAGGAGACTGACAGCAGCGCAAATGCTCTCATCTGACTCATTAATCAGTATTTTCTAACTATATTTCATAGTCATGGTTAGACTGCAACTGGCAGACAAACCAGCCAGTTGAAAATTTGCTGAACTATCTCAATCCCATATTTTAGTCATTTCCATGGGGAAACAAGAAACCAAACAAAACCAACAAACCAAACCAAACCAAGCCAAACCAAACAAAACAAAAACAAAAACAAAAACAAAAATAAAAACAAAAACAAAAACAAAAACAAAAACAAAAGAAAAAAAAAAAAAAAACCCATCCAATGAGGCAACTGCAATAACAATGACACAACAAAGCCAAGCCCAGAGTACAAAAAAAAGCAAACCAACCTTATTTTTGTGGCTTTCCACTACTATTCTACACTTGGCTAATAGCACATGCTGTAATTATTTTCTGTTGACAAAATAGTATTTAAAATCAGAATATGAAAAAAGGCAGAAATTATTATGACCAATGACATCCTCGGGATGCAGTACAAATAGGAACCCAAAATGTGATTGAATCAAGATAAAAGCAAAAGTTGACCATTTTGAATGGATCGTTGACGATAATACTGTAATTTATATGTAGATCAGCTGTAATTTCAACATTTAAATGGGTAGATGACATTTTGAGCTATTCTTATAAAATATTTAGGGAACATCTACCTCACTGAACAGCAAGATACTGGGAGAAGAAAAACCCAGCAAACACAGTGAGCAGTTTTATCAGTTAACAAATTGAAGTCTCATTTCAACTTTCCAGCTCTCATCTTTACCTAGTGAAGCTTTGCCTCATTCTAAAGTGCTATGAGCATTTCTGAAGGTTATTTGTGATTGTTCTCAATAGCCTGAGTTGTACTTCTTTAATAGGATTTTTTTTCCTCCCTTTTACTGCACGGAAAATTTCCTAGTATGACATAATTTTTTTCCCTCAAGTTAAACACTCTGAAAACCTTTATACAAGAAACTTTCAACACCTATTCAATGCATATTAAGGAAAAATAAAAATATATGTATTGCAACTCTTTGCAGGCATTTTAATCCTTTGTAACAGAAGACAATTAACAGCTAAATGCATTTAAAAAACCTTACTAAAAATACCACTCTTATATTTAGGGGGCATTTTCATTTTTTTTTGCTTGAGTGAGGATAACAGGCATTATTGAATTCACTAGAGATACCAAACAAATATTTTACAGAGAAATAGAGTCTATGAACCAGTGTGCCATTTATTGAGGTAAAAAGGCACAAAGAACATCTCAAATTAACCTTAATTTCAAAACTTGTCCTGAATTTCTTAGGGGTGAACAGGGGATTCTTGGGGATAGGTGTGTTAACCCTGCTCTGGGCTCCTTTTTCAAATACCACAGGTTCAACAGACTGAGTAGTTCAACAGTCGCAGTGGTTTAAATATCGAACAGGAGCTGTTTCCAGAAATGATCTACCTGTCACTGTAATACAAAATAATTATTCATACCTTATGAAAATACTTTTGAAATAACCTCATTCTTTGAGTATGCTTTGAGAAAATCCAAGTAGATTCTAGTCAGGAAGCAAAGCAAAATGAGAGAAAGCTACAAAAGAAAGGGATGGTTAATCTTTTCCATTATGGGAAGCACATTGCTTTTTCCAGCCAAGTTCAGTGGGAAAGTACAACTATATTTTAGCACATTACTTACTGATATTTATTTGTCTGGCTGGTTGTTTTCTTTTTCTTCTTGATGTTTTCTTTTTCTTCTTCCCATCTCAGTCTTCTTGAGCTTGAACAATCTCAGCTGCCTCAGCCTGTCTTCATAAGAGAGATGCTCCATCCCTTCATCATCTCTGAAACATCCACTGGACCTGCTCCAGGAGCTCCATGTCTCTCCTGTCCTGAGGAGCCCAGGACTGGACACAACACTCCAGATGTGCCTCACCAGGGCTGAGCAGAGGAGCAGGATCACCTCCTTCCACCTGCTGGCAATGGTCCTCAGAGTCTTTCCAGAAGATCCAGGAAAGTTCCTGCCCTTTTCTAGGCTAAAAGCAGACCTTAATTATTATATTTCCCCAAGACTACCAGGTAGGAAATCTAGAGAACAGTAATATATAGGTCATAAGAGTAGATATTACTTTACTCTCCATCACTGCTTGCTGTTGGTAAATTCCAAATGACAGAGACACTTTTGAAAGGCTTCAATGAGGAAGCAGTGTAAATAGAACACTATGTACCCGGAAGATCTACATCTGCAGTGCAAATACTTCAGACCGAGAGTAGAGAAAAATGTGGAAACCTGAGGTTATATCAGTGTACCCAAGTTACAGGTTTTCTAACATGGAGACTTAACTTTTAATATAAAAAATTTCTCCTTGAATACATGTATTTATTTTGATCCAAATGCACAGAGACAATCCATGAGGCTCTTTAAATACAGTAAGATTCTTTGATTTGCAAACTCTTATGAGAGATGAGGAACAAAATGCTTCATCCAGTCTTCCTGCCCACAGCTTCAAACCTAACAGCTACTAGCTATTTCAGCAAGGAGCAATTGCAGGAGTATTTATTTTCATCAAGTGATCTAGCAGAGCAATAAACAAGGTTATCAAGGGGTTTTGAGACACAAGAATGTGCTGTTTACCCCAAGTAAATAGATATGCATAAATGTGATGAGTTTCATTCTGATTTCTCTGTGGTATTTTATTGTAAAGATTGAACCTGTCTCAAATTTCAAATTCTAAAACAGCTCTAGACAGTTAATATACACAATTCTTCATCCAATTTACTAACAAAACTAGAAGCAGAGTACTGTGTTCAAGTTACAGTAAATTTCAAATTCTTCTTAAAATAAATAAGGTTTTTTTACCATTTTCTCTGTTATGCAATATAGCATTGCTTGTATAAATATTAAGTACACATAAATATGACTACTTGAATTTCAAAGGTCTTGTGATGAGCCATCTGGCCATAGGTGCACTAGCAAATAGTTTCACGTGGGTTTACTCCTTCTGCTTGTATGTCTTCTCTGACCAAAACAAGAGAGAATAAAGGCAAGATTCTCACATAAGGGCCACAGGTTTGGATTAAAAACAGAGTTGAAAAGATACGTTTAAAGTCAATTTGTTTCTGGCAAGAGCTCAATGCAAAGAAACAACCTGGCTAAGGCTGTTTTATTTCAATGACCTAAAATCTCAACTCTTCCTAAATATGATTTGACTCTACAATAGTTTTGACTAACAAAAAAGAAAAAAAGGAATCAAGCCTTAAAAATTTCAGTGTCTGCAAAATTGCAGTAGGTTACCTCTGAGTCTGACCAAGATTAATAGCAGATATCATTTACATATCATGGGAAAAGGATGATGTTTTTAAAAGTGTAAGTCTAGTCAATGCTAAAAAACTATGGTATTCTGATCAAGCCTTTTGTTAAGAGACTTAATTTGATCTTGACTCTGGTTAAAACTGAGTGTGTTTAGTACCACTGAATCGGGGAGCTTTACCTGAGTTGGCCAGGAAATTCTAGGCCAAGCAATTTGTCTTTAAAAAAATACTTGTTATGAAAATATGTATTTCTATAATGAGAGTTATTTTATTTTATTTTATTTTATTGAGTTCAAATTAATTGAAATAAAAGTTTCAGCTGAAAATCAACATGTAAATCAAATTCTTAAAGACAATCACTTTTCATTTGGAAACCATGTTGAATAAAAATTATTAAAAACATTGTTGACACAAAAAATTGCAGTTTTGTGATTATCCAAGTGATATAATTTTACCTGAAGCCCACCAAAAATTCTGTCTCTGTGATTTTTTACCCTTTTTTACTTTTCACCCTGTTTTTAGGAGAGCATATAATTTATCCTTTACTAAATGTTCAGGAGATAAAACTTTGTTTTCCTACCTTGTGTAATATTGAATCTTATCTGCTGGTTAATTGATTAATACCTAGACAGTGAACCAATACTCACCTGAAGTTTGATTGTGTACTGAACACATGGGGCCAACAACTGCTGCAATTCAGTTTTACGCTGTTTACGAGGCAGGTCAATTTAATATTATTTCGATCTATACTTCATGTTTCCTATTCTTTCTAGACAGAGATCTTTATGTGCTCTTCGTATCTATCATTTTCTTTCTGGATCCTTATAATTTAATTTTGCCTCTTTTCAATTTATTAACTGCTAACCTGAATGATGTATTTGCAGAGTGTGGTGGTTTAGACTGTGCTGAAAATTAAAGAGCACTGCACCCACGATGTTCTCTCCCTCCCCCCCACCAGAGAGGGAGGAGGGAGAGCGAAAGCCCAATTAACACGAAAATTTTTAGCTTTCAGATAACATAAAGTAATTGAGAGAAAAATACGTATGTGCTCCAAAGAAATAGTCAGACAAGCTGAATAACTTGAGTTGCAAAATAGATTTATTACTACAAACTACTAAGAATACTACGGCACCGGGGAGAAGGGGAAAAAAAAACAGAGATGGGGGAAAAGTTTACAAGGAGAAGAAAGATCAAAAACGGACATTTTAAGACACCTGTTATCCTTTCCGGGGATCCGTCTCTTTCCCAGGTCCCCATCCCTCTCCATCCCCCATGTTTTCCCGCATACAAAGGGGNCAACCTAAAACTAACATGGTGGCCGCACCTATCTTGTTTTGAATTCTTCTTAAATACTTAAATACCAGATAATACGTCATCACAGAGGTGTAACCAACCTGTGCAATTGACCCAGGCCTGATGATCAGCCTGTCCATCACCCTCAGAGCCCATGATGGATTGGCTCTGAAACACGGGGGGGGGAATTAGGGCTGAAGAAGAAGAAGAAGACAGCCCCTAGAACTTCTCACAGCAGCCATCTTTGTGGTTTCTTGATCCCATCCCCCCACCACCAAAAAATCGGACCAAGTAAAATCATGACACAGAACCATGATTTTTCTCTCCCTTTTATTTCAACCTCAAAACTGTATCTATAGTCCTCACCAGAATGGTTGAGGGACATTTCTCTGCAACCGGAGTCACAAAGCATGGCGCAGCTCACATCCATGAAACTGAAGCCTCTCTTCTTGCTATCAGACTGTCAGAACTGTTGGGTGGTCATTAACCTTTGCATTCTATGACCAGAAAGTGAATAGAATAGAAAATAGAATAGAATAGAATAGAATAGAATAGAATAGAATAGAATAGAATAGAATAGAATAGAATAATTTCAGTTGCAAGGGACATATAGCAGTCACCCAACCCAGTCCCTGACCACCTTAGGGTTGACCTAAAGTTAAAACATGTTATTAAAGGCATTGTATAAATGCCTCTTTTAAATGCTGACAGGCTTGGGGCATTGACCACCTTTCCAGGAAACCTGCCTCAGTATTTGAGCACCCTCTCAGTAAAGAAATGCTTCCTCATATCCAGTCTGAATCTTCCCTGGAGCACCTTTGAGCCGCTATCATGTTCCATCACTGCGTGCCAGGGCAAAGAGCTCAGCTTTGTCTTCTTCACTTCCCTCCTCAGGAAGATGTAGAGAGCAATGGGGTCACCCCTCAGCCTCCTTCTCTCCAAACTAAGCATGCCCAGATTGCTCAGATGTTCCTCATGAGATGCAATTCATTCCATCTCTTTCACCAGCTTAGTGCTCTCCTCTGGATGCGTTTAAGGAATTTCACATCCCTCCTAAATTGCAGGGCCCAGAGCTGCTCAGGTCCTCAAGGTGAGGCCACACCAAGGCTGAATACAATGGCATAATCACTTCTTTTGACAGCTGGTGGTGCTGTGATCGATGTCCCCAGAGTGGGGTTTGCCCTCTGGGTGCCTGGACACATGTGGCTGGCTCGGGCTGAGCCTGCTGCACCCCCTCATCCCTTTCTGCAGGGCTGCCCTCCAGCCACTCCTCCCTCAGTTTGTGCTTGTGCTTGCCAGTACTCTATGATGTGCTCTCTGATGATCTGCATCTGCTTCCCAGACACAGAATTTGGCATTTTGTCTTGTTAGATTTCATCCCATCAATGTTTGCTCAATACTCAAATCTATCCAGAGCTCTCTGCAAGGCCTCTGGTCTCCCAGGAGACCCAGCAGCACCTCCTAGCTTGGTGCCAAACAGCAAACCTGCTAATGGTGATTTCAACTCCTCAGTTGAGACAATGGATAAATACACTGAACAGAACTGGCCCTAGAATTTGAATCTGCCTATCATCACATGTGAAATGTGCCAAGGGGAGCACTATTAATTCCACAGAGGCAATAATCCTGAGCAAGCAGGTTCAATACTTTATCCCTAAAGTCACAGGTGTCTCAGAGGAGATACATATAGTAGTTCAGTAAAGCAAAAAAAGAACAAAAACAAAGGACTTCTATTTGTCATACAAGTGTTCCAGAAAAAGTGGACAGGCAAGAGTCGATTTCCAAAAGCTTGTAATCCAGCAGCAATTTGACATGTCAGTTAGGAGGATGATCATGTTGGTTTTGTGGAGTCCTGAGCTGCTTCTGGGATCCTGTCACTGACCAGGGATGATCATAACTCCAGTGGAGGCCTTGCTCATTCCTCAGTATAAATGAGCAGATGGCTGCACCCTGAGCTGCTAATCCATGAAGATAACACAAACAGTATAAATTTATATTGATAATAATTTAAATTTAAAATCATGTAATTTAAAAGGAATAAGAAGAAATAAATGGGCAGTTGTAACCTAACAGGGATACCAGACTCTAAAACCCTTAAAGTCAAAGACAAGGACCACTTTCCAACCATCACTACCATCACTGAGCAAAGTTCCAGTGCACAAGAACAACTTTTCAAACAATAAACCCCAAAGTCACAAGAGTCTTCTGCTCTGATGCAAATTACCCTGTCCATAGAAAACTCTAACTTTTACTGCTAAATTCACTCCTAAGATGCTCACAAGTAGCAGTAAAAATGTTTAACATGAGTAATTAATATTGATTTTAGCAGCAACTATTCCCTTAACTGTGCAAGAGGCAAACAGCAGCAGGACCAAGCTGTTTTTTTCCTCATTGTCTGCTGACTGTAAGTAGAAATCTTAGTGTTCACCCACAGGTCTACACCCACTTGTCCCATTTCAATGAATTGTAAATGCCATAATAAAAAGAAAAGAAAAATAAGACAACAAGATTCTTGTTCACAACATGAATTCTGTATTTCCCATGTTTCTGTCCATGGCCTTAGATACTGCACTCTTCTGATTTGCGGAACCTTCCGTTATTAAGGCAGGAAATGTAATCACTTCTACTCTATTTCCTTTGTGAACAAAAATGTTTTCTAGAAGCATTTACATTGTAAAAGTGGTGACTTAACATTCTGGAAGTGCATACCCATCACGCAGGAGAAGATTCCTATCTGTACTCATGTTCTTGAACTTCCTTGAGTGCTCTGGGTGTCCTTGTCTGCATTGTGTGCATCACAAACACTTGTGGGAATTCACTAAGAGTATCACAGAGCTCAGTATTGGATTGGAGCTTTGCCAGAAGGTGTAGGCTTGCAATTTCTGCAGCTGGAGAAATACAGAGAGCAAATGGGGTATTAAAGCCCTTGCACAAATGCTCATTCTTCTCCGTGAAGGACTGTATGGAATTTAAACAAAGACAAACCAGTCTGATCTGAGTGTAGATAGTTAGGGGAATATCTGAACGATGTATTTTGTCAGGATAGTGAAATTTTTTAGAATATTTATGGCTATATTTATTTTAATCACCAACATCTCTCACTGGAATAAGATTTATAAAGTTTGGAGGACATTTGCAGAGCTAAATCTTGACCTTTTGTTAAGGCTTTTCACCAGCTGCTGGTACCAGGACATGCTTCTGGAAGAAATCCTGTGGATGTACCAGCATGTGTTGTGCAAGAAGGCACCCTATATCCCTGAAAGTACAAATCTGAAATCTGTAGGCTAGAAGCATGCCATTAATCATTCCAGTTTGCCCAAGATTTGTCATTAATAATTCCAATTTGGAGTTCCTCCTCTGCAATATATATACATTGAAGGTCACTTTCTGCAGAAGGATAACCACTCTGACAATCAAACTGTACAATGGTGTTAAGTGTAATAAGCCAAGGTGTGATCACCTTGCTTATAGGAAAAAAAGAACCTAATCAAGACTGGTGATATTAATATGTATATCTGATGCTTTTAAAGAACTGTTAGTCTCACCTGCAAGCATTTTGTTAATTTGAGTGTGTGTGGGGATTAAATATTTAATTGGCACAAAAAATAGGTGATTCTGAATGTATTTCAACCACTGTTAGGAAGAAAGGGAGACCCTTTTTGAATCTTTGTCCTCAATTTTACAGAAAGGATACAGCAGTACACTGCAAAGAACAAGAAACAGATTTGTTTAAAAATTACTTCTGCATGTAAGGAAACACACCATAACAGCATCCTGTGGACCCATGAATAGACATCCTTTCTTCTTCTCTCTCTTCCCTTTTCCTTTTATGGGGATTGCTTTCTCAATCCACATAAATATAGTAGTATATCATCTTAACACCAGTTTGAGGAAAGAAAGCACTATTACAATTTTTCAGAGATGCCAAAGAGTAAATGTGAAGCCCTGGATCACAGAGCAAGCCTGTGACTGAACTGGATAATGCAATATATTTTTCAGAGTTTCAGATCAGTCCTTTATTAAAGGACTCCTGTTAAAGACTTGTCGCCAACAAATGAAATGCTGTCTGCAGTTGAATAAATATGTTTTCTTTCTTCACTTTATGCATGGCAGGAGTCTTAAGAAGTTTCAGGACATGCATATGAATGCTTAATAATTACAATTTAAAGAATGACATAAACCTATAAGCCATGAAGCAATACAGGGGATAAAAACTATGAAGTAAGAAGTCATATGAGCTTGGTTAAAACATGACACATAAAATACCTCATCTGCCCAACTTCTTGACAAGATCTCAACTCCTTTATAGCCATCCATTTATGCTGGATAGCAGATTCGCTTTATATTCTGGGATGGCAGAAAGCAGCTCAGGCAGCAGGCAGAGATACATTGAGGTTGGTCCAGGCTCACCAGACCCCAGCTGGAGAGCACTGCAACACACTGCAGCTCTGGCTTATTCCAGCAACAGCACATCCAGGACCTTGGCACTGAGGAGGCTTTAGAGGAACAGAAGAGAGTCCCAAATGCCTAGTACTTATTCATCGAGTGAAAGCAGGAACTGGGAAAAAGTTGGTGTGTGCTAAGGCGAATTCCTGTTTGGAAAGCAGTGAGATTTGCCCAGAGACCTGTCTAGCAAGTCAAACCTTCCAGCTCCAGGAACCAGCAAAAATCAGCAAGAAGAAACCTAAGAAAATTAATATGCAGTTTGCACAGGGCAAAGAACAGTTAGTGTACTTTAAAGACTTTTCATATACAAACTCAAACCTTGCCTCCATGCACCAGAAGTATTGTCAGCAACAACGGATGTAAGAAGTACAGGAAACAAAAAATGTGTCCTATTTGTGTGCTGTATTAGTACCAGTCAATTTGTGTTTACTTTTTATTCTAACCAAGGAGAAAGATTTGAGAAATGGTAAGACCTGCTTTCTTAACTGCCTTCAAGGTGGTGCCAAATCTCCTGGAACTCACTGCTGTAACTAAATAAAGAAAATTAATTTTGCTCTGTATAGGGAACAGAGAACATAAGAGCATGTAAGGGAGAGAGTGGAAACCCCAGTGGTATTATTTTAAAATAATCAATTAAGTTTTCAAAGTGTCTTCCAAAATGCATGACAGGTCCTTCCCTATCTTTTCAGTCAGAGTATTCGTTTTTTCCTTTTGCTTATAAAAATAATCTAGTTGAGACAAAACTGACCTAAAAGAAATGCTTTGGAGTGCAGGTAGAGGTTAGGAGGGCTAAACCATGAGCTTCTGAGGTGTATTTTCCAGCATTAAATTGCAACTTTAAAACTCCTAGATTACATGTAGCATAGTAAATTTTAGTCCTTGTGACTTGCAGGTCTGGGATCAGATCTGTTTATCTAGGGCTTCCAAAGGATGCTCAACTTTACAAGCAGGGTTTTTTTCCTCTCCTGCTCCTGGGCTGGCAGAAGAAAATATAAATGAAATCTTGTTAATATTTATGTAATAATCAGAAATTTATTTCTAAATGCTTTTAAAATTAGATGATATAATAATTTCCTCAGTTCCAGTACAACCCAATTCTTCAAATTTGTCTTTAATCTGACAAGTAGAGCAGGATACAGAGTTTATATGTCATCCATACAATTTCAACAGAAAGGCCAGTTCATTTGTTCTATTAAACATGCCCAAATTGTATTTTGTAAGTCATATTATATAATTGCTTTCTCCTTCAGCCAGACTATTAATCTGTCTGCAACATCTCAGAAAACTTCAGCACAAATAAAGTGAAGAGAAACCTGTTAGTTGAGAAACAGATCATCCATTCAGTTGTAGTTTCAGCTTGATAGTTTAATTTTGCACAAAAGCTGTATTCTCTCCTCACCTCACAGTTACAACTGCAGAAAAAGTGAAAGAAACATTCTCCAGTCTAGTTACCAAGGGAAGCAAAGGCTGTTTGCCTTTGGAGGACACACAGAGAAATGTGACTGATATGAAGCAAAACCAAAGACAAAAATGTCAGTGTGGTGGTCACTAGGACACAGTTGAAGAGTAAGGTTTTGGTTTCATGCACAGCCCCAGAGGACAAAGGTACTATGTTTGTATCATGTTTCAGTAAACACAGGGCTCCAGGGTAACAGTCCTGTTACCCAAGGAACTAACAAGCAAGCTGTGCATCCCCTTTTGAGAGGGAAAAAGAATACTCTTTCCATTCTGACTTGCTTTCCATCTAGAATTATAGGAAAACACCTTTGTTTCAGACAGTGCTACTCTATGCCAGAAAAAGAAAATATATTCAGTCCATCCAGTGCAACTTATTACACTACGGAGTATTTTTTCCACTTTATTTTTTCAGCCTCAATAGCCTTGTTGACATATTTAGCATGCTAATTTTTCAGAGCATAAACCCTTAAGGAAATGCAATACTGACACAACTACAGTTACACGGCTCATAAAATATTCATACTGAACATACTGGAGTGAGCGGCAACATTAATAGGGCAGAAACCAATATCTCTAGCTAAAGCAAAAAGGGAAGATAAAGATAACTGAGTCTTATCATGTATGGCTTGCTTTAATGACCGTACAGTATAGTTAGAGATAAAAGTGCAAAATTAAAAAGTATATGTTCATATTATACAAATCAGAGAACTACCAAAAACAAAACAGATTCATATTGTCTTATGTGGCGGCAGAGGCAGTAGCGAAAGTAATACATGAAGGCAAAGTATTATTTTAAACGTACAAAAAATATGTGTAGAATATGAAAATACATTTGTCACCAGGGAACTTGCTGGGCTTTATAATTCACATCCAGTAAGTTTATCAATAGAATCATAGAATGGTTTGAGTTGGAAGGGACCTTAAAGATCATCTGCTTCCAACCACCCTCCCACAAACAGGGACACCTGATGAGCTGCATAAGAAAAGAAGTATAACTCAATACCAAAATATTTATATTTTTAAGCAGCTACATAGCACAGAATAAGCACTTTTACTAACAAATACTACATTGATCAATTAATTGTAAATTGCTTATTGGAACTATTTAGAAATATCCTTATTTTCATTTTAAAGTCATTAGAAATTACAAGGTTTAGGAGTAGAATAATGTTTCAGTTATCTATTCAGTTTCTGGTAAGATTCAGATTTTCATTTCTGAATGAAAATTATAGAATAAGCTGATTATATTTACAAACTATTCAAAGATGCAGCAATGCATGTACACAGGAGCTCAGGATAACAATTGAAATTGTTATTTGATTGTTATTAAAAGTCTGGGTTTGGATGTTGCATTCCGGGAAGGTATGGATCAAGTGCAGAGAGCCAGAAGATCAGTGCTGAGAAACAGCAGAGGTCTGGAAAATCCGACTCATAAAGGCACATCAAAAACATTGACACTGATCTGCAAGTGCAGAGTTTTTAGTTATGAAGAAGAGAATGGACCTGTTTTCTTGTCATTTGTGGGAAGAACGAAGAATAGGCAGCTGAAATGCAGGAAGGGAAATTGAGGTTAGGCCCAACAAGGCATAGAATGACTGGAAATCAATGCCAAGGAAAAATATTTGATTTCAAGTCTTGCACCTTGTCGTGGTTTAGAACGCTGGCCAAAAGCCAGGCACCCACAACACCTGCTCACTTGCTCTCCCCCACCACCACATTGGGTAGAGAAGAGCGAAGGGAAAAAAAAATTAACAAAAGGGTTCATGAGTTGAGATAAAGAACAGGGAGGAAACACTTGATGGACAAAACAGGCACCACTTAAACTATGAAGTGAATTTATTACTAACAAAGTCAGAGGAGGAGAATGAGAAATAAATTACAACCCTCAAAGACACC
>VZRP01017202.1:3300-126926 GCA_013397995.1 Malurus elegans | reverse complement strand
CCATGGGCTGCAGGGGGACAGCCTGCTCCATCATGGTCGTCACCACGGCCTGCAAAGGAATCCCAGCTCCGGCGTCTGGAGCAGCTCCTCCCCCTCATCCACTGACCTTGGTGTCTGCATTCCCTCACATTATTCTCAGCCTCCTCCACTGGCAAAACTACTGAGTGCTCCCTTTGTTTTGATTTCTTCTTAAATATGTTTTTTTAGGGAGGCGTAACCACCATCTCCAGTTGGCCCAGGTTTGGTCATTGTCATGTCCATCATCCTCAGAGCCAACATCAATTGGCGCTGCTGGACATGGTGGAAGCCTCCAGAAGCTTCTCATAGGAGCTATCGTTTTGGCCCCCCCACTTCAAAAACTGGGCCAATCAAAACCAACACACACCTTTAAAAACAAAACAAACAAACCAAAAAAGTACCCCTGACTTGATGCAACAGTCTGATTTATAGTGGGTAATACTCATCATGACATCTTGAGGTATTTACTATACCTATAGTCTGTGATTTCTGTGTTCATAATAATTGGAGAGAACAGTACTATTAACTTCAATAAACTCACTACGGTTTCATACCAATGAATCGGAAAGGAGAAACTGGCCAAAAATGGCCAAAAACACCTAGACCTTTTTCTTCTTGTTTTCAAATGGTCACGTCTCTTGAGTCCACTGTTAAATTTGTCACATACTTGTCCTTCCATCTGTTCTGTGCTATTGTGTCTCGTTTCAAACAAACAGCAACATATTTCAGGCATATGCAGTGGTCTCAGGGAGGAACTTCATGGGGCTTTGACTCTATTGTGCATCCATGAAGAGTTGGAGTTGACAGTTTTGATTTCCCAGAGATGTGTAAGTGGATGACAAAGATCAATGACTGTTTCATTGGAAATTACATCTTGCTTGCAGACAACAAATGGTTGAGAACTGAGGCACTTGGGAGCCCAACTTGCCTTTCACAGGGAAGGGGAGGGAATCTAGTCACCATCGCCCAAGAGTGCCCTGTGCATTTCTGAAAGGATCACTAAATAAAATGTTCAATGTACTGTGTAACTGTAATAGTTTTAAGGTGTTAGCAATGTCTTCTACTTCTTTTAACGTGTTAGAGGTTGGTTTGGAGAAGCTGGAATAAGCACCACAACCTTTTCCTCTTTTCACAACACTCTCCTATGAGATTCAAGAAAACCATTGTTTTCTTATTGTTTGCAATAAAACTCAGATGGCACAGAAACTTAGTAAAATCTTTTCTCTTTTTTTTTTTTTTTTTTAATCTTTTGTTTTCCTCAAGAGCTGGTGTTTCAGCTACTAAACTTTCCAGAGGAGAGGAAAAAATACTTGGAAGAATTGTGGCACTAGATTTTTACATGTTTAAAGTAAATTTCAAATGAAATTTCTAATGAAAAAATAGAAAATATAGTCTGTTGCCAAGAAAACACGGTAAAATCATCTGAGAGTAGCTCAGAAAATAATTTAGTGTATTTGCAGAAAACCTACGCTCATTCAACTTTTACTGTCTGAATAAATCAGTCACAGGGAAATGTAGGAGGACCTTGCTGAAATGACAGCAATGTCACACAACCTCAAATTTAATTATCTTAATGCAAAACTCCTTTGATCCGACTGTTAATTGACTTCCTCTGATGATAGCAAGGTGAATAATCTTTTGTTTCATTTTGTTTTGTTTTGCTGTTTGGTTTTTGTAGCTTTTTATTCAGTGCTTGAATGGGGCAATTTTTAGCAAAACAATCTTATAAGCTTTTAAAATGTCAGTTTTAATAGAATGTCAAGTATACTCCCCTGTTGAAAGGCAGATCGGAATGCACTGTTGTTGCTACATAGACAAAATTTGTATGCCAAAATTGACCTACAATAGTCAATAAATATGTTTTTAAGATAGCAAAATATTGCCTCTCATTAGCAATATCCTCTCAGTTTGAAATGTGAGGAAAATAAACAATTGATTGAAGAATATAATATTCTGGATCCTAGTGTTACTATGAAAGCATGAGGTGACTTTTGTTATTGTTATATTGGCTTTAAAAACTTTTTCACCTGTAAATTTTATTAGCAAATTTATGTCTTTTTCTGAAATTCATTTACCTAGACTGACACCTCATTTAACAAATTTTTGTGTGTATTCACCTCAGAGCTATCTGTTGTTAACGTACCTTCTTAAGCTTTGCCATTTTTCATATGAAATTTTTGGAGTCTAGGAAAAATCATCCTTTTTTTAAGACACACTGACAGTAAAATCAAGTTTGTTGGCCAAAAGAAAAAAATGAGGTTTGAATATTTCTGAGTTTTCTCCTAGAATAAACCTCCTATTAAAGTTTTGTATGCTATTATTGAAAGTTTGCTTTCTTTATTAAAAATCTTGGGACAATTTCTGAATGCTGTATTACTGTTGCTCCCCATGGAGATGCTCTAGGAGAATTCAAATTGCATGACCATGAGCCAGCTTAGCTTATCACAGAGAATAACTGAGTTAGTCTTACGGTAGGAAGAATGAGCTGACTGAACTACTTTCCATATTTATAACATTTGTTAATGGAAGAAACCCACATAGAAGTATTTTAGCTTGTTAGTCCATTTTATCTAATTAAAAATTATTACAGCCATCCAATGGAACTGGAAACATTTCTCATTATTAAGTCAGACCAATATTTTCAGTACTAGATCTATCTTTCCATCACTCACAACTTCATTAAAGTGTCACAATAAGACTTTTTATATGAGTTATCTCCATTAGAATCACAGAACCATAGAGTCATTCAGGTCAGGGAACAATTCTAAGATCATCCAGTCCAACCATTAATCCACCACTGCCATGTTCAAAAGTAAACCATGCCCCTAAGCACCATATACGCACATTTTTTTAACACTTCCAGGTTGGCAATTCTATTACTTCCCTATGCACTCTGTTCCAATGCTTGAAAACCCTTTCGGCGGAGAAATTTTTCAATTGAAACCACCCCTGGCACAACCTGAGGCCATTCCCTCTTGTCCTGTCACTTCTTACTTGGGAGAAGAGCCTGACCCCACATGGCTTCACCCCTTTTCAGGAAATAGCAGAGTGAGAAAATCCCTCATGAGCTTTTCTCCAGGCTAAACTTCTCCAGATTCCTCATCAGATTTGTGCTCCAGACTCTTCCCCAGCTCCAATCCCTTCTCTGGACATTCCAGCCCCTCAATGTCTTTCTTGCAATGAGGGGCCCAGAAGTGAACACAGGATTTGAGCTGTGGCCTCACCAGTGCCCAGCACAGGGGGACAATCCCTGCCCTGGTCCTGCTGGCCACACTATTGGTGATATACTTCCAGGATATCCCCGGTTTTTTGTTTAGAGTAATGGTGTTCTAGATATTAGTCTTGTTTTTACTGAAGTTTGTAAAGAATTTTCATCATTGTAGAGAATGAGGCTAAGAAAATGTTGTACTTTCCTTATGAAAAAGTAAGAATGTGCTCTCTCCACAACCAAGACCAGAATTCAGTCTTTTTTTTTTTTTTTACTTTGTTTTCCAAGAGCTTCTTCTCTCATGAAGAACTAGAGAGAATGACAGCCAACTTTTCGAGCTACTGTATTATCTCAGGTGACAGAAATTTATATAGTGGATCAGAAAATTCAACAGTGCTGATGATCCCTATGAATGTCTCCATAATTAAGTTTATTTTAAATAAATAAAAAAGTAAAATAAAATAAAGCTGAAATCAAAACTGGAGAAATTTCACACATGCATGCATATACTCATAAAAATTGTATTTGAAGAATATTCTTAGGCAGGTAAAATTAAAATATTTGCATGTGGGAAAAGCCAGAATCATTACTGTACTTGTAAACTTAATTCAGCCTCTCTTGTACATTAAAACCATATATTTGGTGACATTTTTCCACCAAGTCCCATGAAAGTAACCTGATCATATACAAGAGATCAGGTCTAAGGATGAAACATTAAATTTAAAAAGGTCTCCAAGTACATTCATGTGAGGAATCAGCAAACACGTACTAAGCACTGCTGGTGGAGCACAATCTAATTATATGTTCCTTATTTGCTGAATGTTAGACTTAAGACATCTGTGGCCTGAGTTTGCAGAGTTGCTGTAAACTGTTGGCTGCACATTAAGTCAATGTGAACCATGCGGAAATATGTGAATCCTATCCAATGCTAGAGACAGACAGGACAAATCCCAAATGCTTCCAGTTACACAGCATAAAAGCAGTAGTTCTTTAGACAATAACCTCTCTGCCTATCAGTCCCCATCTGTTTGGAAAAGATAAAAAAACCTTTTATCATAGTGGTGTCAGAACATTGACATTGCTGTTTATGAACCATTCATCTGTGAATATGATAAGCTCCATAGAAAAATCCATGAGGAAAATCAGGTTGGCCTCTGTTGAGGCAGAGGTTGTTGAGCCAAATGCTACAAAGCCGTGCTCATTAGGGCAGCATTGTGAATTCTGCATAAACCCCATGCTACAGACAACAGGGAAAACAACAAAATTAGAATGGTATTAGAATGCATAAGCAAAATGGACAAAAATGAAGTCTAGTCTGACTCCAGCATTTCCAAAGAAATAAGTTATTTAATTTACAATGTATTAGTGTTATTCTAATGTGAATTTATTTTCTATATATCATCTGTAATGCTATACATCAGAAATGTTCCCTTTTTTTTTGAGACTTATTTATAAAGGCAAACTACAGTTGAAAGAAACATAATCTTATGGCTCTGCCATGCATGAGTCCTTCATGTATTTATAGAGTTAATATGAGTCTCAAGAGTCAGAGAACTAGAGAGATTCCTGATGGTTAAAAACACCTAAATTATTCTGCTATTAGACGCTGATTCTTGTAATTTCATCAACCTGAATTATTTCAGTGGGTATTTCTTATTCCCTGTACTTGCATTTTTTCATTAAATTCAAGTAAATTTCATTAATTTTGCCTCAGAATAGAGGTTGAAGCATCTGCCCTGCTCTTAGTGTCTACATCAAAATAAATTATTTACGGGAGGAATAAAGGCCCAGTACAGACCAAGTTGCTTAGCTGTATACTTGTCTCAAAGAATATTTACTCTGATTTGAGGCTTTAGTATTTTCTTTCATATTTATGGGCATTTTATGAATAAGATGTGTGAAGAACTAACATAACACAGATTATCCTGTCTAGCAAGACAGTATTTGCTACAGAATCTTCAGCTCAACAGAGAATGCCCAATATAATTTTGGTAGAAGAGTTTGGTTCCTTCTTCCCTGTTTTTGTTGTCTTTTTTGTTCTGTGATATTTCATCAAGAGTGGTGCAAAAACAGGTTAAGGACATTCAGCAGTCCCAAGGGCAAGGATCAGGCAGTTGCAAAGAAGTGCGGGTTTTTATGTTATCACACAGGTTTTATGTGTCCCGTAGAGTGTGTGCTAAAAAAAAAAAAAAAAAAAGAAATAAAAAACCAGTATGAAGTTGGAGAGACATAATCTATGTTCATCAAAATGCATCTGTAAATCATGCATATAATCAAACAACATGAGCTCTGCTGTCTGGTGCCCTTATCAAAGGAATACTCCTTGTGAGTCTGAAGTACATAATTCCCACAATAGCTTTTCTAGTTAAACAAACCACTTAACATTTTTAACAGAGTACTTGCATTGTGCTCCAAATCTTAGGAGCATAAAAGATATCTGGTGCTTTTTATGATTCTTGTGGGGAGCAGTTATCTGGTGTGTATATGTTTTAATGCAGCTTTTGCAAATGAGATTCACTAAATCACTTTGCTTCAGTATTTTAACACAATGACAAATTTTCTGTGTGTTTTAAATTATCGGCAGCAGGCAGTGGTTGTGGAAATTCCTAACCTAGCTTGAAGTGTTCCAGGGTGCAGGAATAATCCCTTCTTTTGGCTCATTCAAAATTCCTTTTCAGTATCCTAAAATGTGTTAGAAGTAGACTGAAATGGACTAATAAATCACTATCCCTCTCACCCTCACTTCTGCCTCTTCTTCTGTTCTCCTTTCAGATACTGCCACTGTTGGATTTTCTCAAAATTCAAATGGAATTTATTGCAGGAACGGTCATGACTTCCTGCAAAAAATCCAATTCCCTTCTTCCCCTAAAAATTGTAATAGAAAATATACTAAGAAAGGAAAGAAAATATCTTTGCCATACATTGCTTGCATACACCAGCAGTGTCGGGGTTTAAGTTCGATTTTTCCCGGTCAAGGCACCAAAAATGTGGTGATTTGAACTTGGCCAAAAGCCATAGCACTCATGACATTCCCCCCTGCCCCCACTGGAGAAGGCAGAGGGGAGAGCAAAAGCCCAACTAACACCAAAATTTATGGCTTTTAGATAAGATAATATAATTGAGAGAAAGATACATATATGCTCCAGTAATGGTCAGACAGGCTGAATAACTTAAGTTGCAAAATAGATTTATTACTAAGGACTACTAAAAATCTACTGCACCGGGGAGGGGGAACAGAGATAGGGAAAAATTTACAAGGAGAAGAAATAAAAACTGACATTTTAAGACACCTGTTATTGTTTCTCGGAACCTGTCTCTCTAAGGTCATCCCTCCCCACCCCTCCATGCCTTCCCAGGTGCGAGGGGGCAGGGATGAAATTTTTAACAAAGATCAGACTACTCATTACAGTTATCGTCCAGCACCATAGGAGAAGAGTCCTTACAGCTCCAAGCTGTGGAAGTTCTTTTCCCAAGAAACAGTCAGTGTTGTATAACTGCTGGAGGCATGGGATTCTTCTTCTTTACCTCATGGGAGAAAAGAAAACAGTCCTCCAAGGCTGGCTGCTTCATTCCAGGAGCAAGGCCACTCTCTGAAATCTCATGGCAGAACACAGAAGGTGATGCNGGGGGGGTGGGGGGGCACCTCTTCCCCATTTTTGGTTTATGATCAGTCCAGTCCCCGAAGGCCAGGTTTTTTTTATCTCGAGTGCAGGGCCTCTCTTTTCTATACAGGTCTCCCATTGAAGAAATAGTCCTTTCAAGAACAGCTTGTTTTCTCCATGTTCGAGAACCACAGCGACAGCACCTGTCTTCTTCCTACTGTGATTTTGGGTCTCCATTTTTTTACTTACATCTCCTCACCCTCCTCCTCTGTCCTTCTCCCAGTGCAGGGGATGATACAAACAACCTGAAAAGTAACGGTGGCCACCCCTATCTTGTTTAGAATTCTTCTTAAGTGCAAGACCATACGTCATCAAAGAGGTGTAACTAGCCTGTGCCTGACCAGCAGCCTATGCATCAACCTCAGAGCCATAATGGATTGGCTCTAAAACACAGGGAGCAGAGATCCTTTTGCTGGAGAAGAAGGAGAAAGCTTCTAGAACTTTCTCATAGGAGCCCTCTTTGTGGTTTCTTGGTCCCATCCCCACACCACCAAATAACCAGACCAAGCAAAAACAGGACAAGCAGTAACCCAAATTTCAAAGAAATTAATTTAAATTGGTTAAGATGATGTGGGGCCATACATCCATATCTGGGTGATAACAAAATTCTTTTGAGCTCACAGTGAGGAAAGAAGAGAAGAGGGTAGAAGCTCAGAAACACCTCAGCCAGGGCTGGACCTCAGAGCAATGGTCAAGTTCCTGTTTGCTCAAAAAAACAAATATATATTCCCAGTTGAGATATGACAGAGCAACAGTTGGACCCAAAATTCAAGTTATCACTGCTGGTTTCTTACTCCAGTCAGTTGCACCTCTTCTACCACAGAGCCTGAGATCAATTTTCAATACAATTATATAGCATAGGAAAGCTTGAGTTCTTTGAAATCAGTTAATCTTACATGTAGAAAAGGTCAACATGAGCAAACTAGAAACAATAAAATCCATTCCCATTAAGTGAAGAAATTTAATAGAAAAAGGAATCTAAACACATGTTTCTTCATACTGTAAAACAAGAAACTATGCCCTGTACTTTAAAACAATGAAGCATGATGGGTCAATTTTAGTGCAGCAGCGGTACTACAGAACACAGCTACTAAACAGAATTCAGTCTTAATCAAGTGATAAAGAGCAGAACTTCCTGGCTACAACTCACTATGCTGATGATTTGGGCACTAAAAGACTTAAAATAAAATGAAAGAGATAGACAGTTTATGTTTAGTAAGGCAAAGGACACACCTGCCATTTCTTCATTTATTGTAAATATACTAGGAGTTAATTGAGCCAGCCAAAGTTTCCAACAGCATGAAAATAATGTGCACTACATTTACAAAATTACTGTAGAACATAGAATTAGAATCAAAGAAAGATGAAATAAATTTGCATCTTTTATTCAACTTTCCTGCTAATAAACAGCTGTTGCACAATTTCAATAGCTTAGTTCAGTTTAATTTTATGTCTGGATAGAGAGAAACTTAATCTGCTTTCCTGAGACTGTAATGCACTCCCTTACAAACTGATGAGAGCCTTACTTTGACATTCAGCCCATATCTCAGAATAAAACAAAGAAGCCTTGTCTTGCAAGGCTTCCCTTCATCTACCCTTGATGCACTGTGACTGTTTATCCTAAGACAAAAAGACCACCTATATGGATGTTTCTAAAACTAAGGGAAAAGGAAACAAAAGAAAAGTCTTGATTCCAGAAAATCTACTATATCAAATATTTTAGTATTTTGATTTTCAGTGAAATCATAACTTTTGACTTGGAAAGCAATACTTTGTGTTAAATGGGGCCCCATTATGCTCTTTCACTGAAGAGATGTTTAAGAACCAAAATAAAGTGATTTTGTTGAACTACATATAAATCAGGGATAGACCTTAATCTGACCTAAGACCCTCCGTATGCATTAACTTGAGTGGAGCTCAGATGTGTTACGGTCTGAGGATTTGGACCATTAAGTTCAATACAGTCTTTTGTACGGGGCAATCAACACTGATGAAACATTATCATTTGTATATATGAATGTCTCTGAATGTGTGTACTGGACTTTCCTTGGTCCCTTTTCATGATTTTGCCCTGTGAATGGAGCATTTTTAGATTAAAATGTACAACAATGATGTACATGTATTTGCTCATGCTGTCATCAATATTTTGACAACTTAAGTTTCTGGATAAAGCTCATAAGTATGTGAAGATCATTACAATCCTTTTTGGATAATGGCCAGTCTTAAGTCCAGATATTAAATTCCTGTGACACATCTGTCTGGGAATATTCCAGAGAGATCTCTCAGACAGATCACAAAAGTAATATTTATAATTTAAGATTCCTAGAAAACCTGAGAACAAAATAAAATTTTCAACCAGTTAGAATTTAGGGCCTGAATAAACAGTTGTAGAGGATCAGTATCTCAGGGCTGAAGCCTCCGGATCTCTTGGCATCTCTTAAATCAAGTGGTGAAGATAAGTCTATGAGCTATGGACCCACTCACAATCCTTTTCTACTTTAATTTATTGAGTATTCTCATTCCACATAACATTTCCCACTCACAGAGGTAAATTCGACACATCACACATGTGGAAATAAGTCAACTGGATAAAATAAAAGAACTTACAGCTGTGTCACATATCTGTCTTACTTGAACATCTCAGCAGAATTCAAGTTTCTTTGGCCAGGTGTCTTGTGGGGCCGGCGTGACAGAGAACTTTCTGACTGGGCCTGTAAATCAGCTATTGCTGTCTACAGCATAGTGTAAGGAATGAGCTAGACATAAACTTCACAGGAATAATGCTTCCTTGATAAAGCTGTTTGTTTTCCAGAGGTTTTGGCAATATCACATTGCATAATTATTCATTCTTGTTTCTGAAGCCCACCATGTAACATAAGCAATGTAACACAGTTTGAGTAGTCTAAAATGCGTTACAACAGCAAAAAAAGCAGTACCACCTGCTCAATAATCCAGGACCAGTAGTCACAAGGATTTCAGAAAGACCACTTGATATAGATGAGCATAGCAAAAGCACAAGTTTTTCCATATAGGAGAGTTATGGTGGAAAAATATCCAGTCAATGATTGAAGCTTCTGGTCTCCAATACAATCTACTTGCAGTAGCAACAACCATGAACAGTAATTTCCAGTTACCTAAGAATTATCATCACGGATCAGTTAAACCATTTCAAGTCGTGTTTTCAGGGTTAGTGGGATACAAGTGGCTTCACTTGGAAAAAAAGAAGCAAATGGCAAGAGGATGGACCAGGCTCTGCTCAGTGATGCACAGCAATGGGACAAGGGGCAATGGGCACAAACAGATGCACAGGAATTTCCAGCTGAACATGAGGAAGAACTTCTTTAATGTGCAGTGACCAGGAACAGGAACAGATCACCCAGAGATGGTGTGGAGTCTCCCTCACTGGAGATATTTCAGAATCTCCTGGATGTGATCCTGTGCCACGTGTTTGGGGATGACCCTTGAGCAGGGAGGTGGCATCAGGTGATCCACTTGTGGTCCCTTTCAACCTAACCCATTCTGGAATTCTGTGAAAACGCACAATTTCTCTCTAAAAATTAGACAAGGGCAGCTTTTCCTTGCTTTCAAAATACTGATAATCTCCTTAGTCAGAAACATTTGACATTACTCCTAAATTACCACATCAAAAATATTAATTAATTAGCATTTGACTTATGGGGTCCTTAAGTTATGATCTACCTGAAATGTTGCTTTTGGGCATATCACCACCTTCTTTTTGTTATCAGCTCTCTCGCATGTGTCAAAAATGTCCAGCCATCTCTCCTAAATCTATAATTAGAAAACAATGCATATCATCTCAAAATATTCCACCAGTTGTTACAATAGGACTGCTTTCAGTGTCTACTGTATTCTTTTGTAAATAGCAATGCTTTAGAAAATTATACTTCCAAAAATTGAAGTTGAAATTTGTATTTTCATAGTTTTCAGTAGTGATGGTGCAGTTCATATGCATATTACACTAGAATTTATGGGCAACCTAAGCAGTTTAAAGCAGTTGAAATAGTAACAAAGTTTACGATCCAAGGGCGACTTATGTGATTAAGTTAGGTTTTCCTTTTTATATACTTATAATTTGTCTTGATAACCAGAAATCTCTAATTTTCACAAATTTTAGATCTGGTCCTCCCTGCCGCTGATTTTCCAGGTCCTTGAAAATCTGTATTCCAATCAAGTATTAGCACCTGCTAGATTAACCGACATGTCATTAGTCACAAGGAGTTCAAATAAACTACCCAGCTTAGTATGACATGTTTCCTAAGGAAACTCAAAAAAGTAATTGCATGACTTCAAGTTGTCCCAGTAATGGAGCAAAAATTGTAGTTTTTGCTGGTTGTACTGATCAAAACACTGAGTCAATGGATAATTCTGAAAATTTTTCAGCAGAATCTTAGTCTGTGTACAGCTTTAAACTGACTATGTGCCCTCTTCAGCTGATGTTAATATTGAGTGACCATCAACATCAAGAGGCAATTGAAGGAGGAAAAAGGAAAAAATTTCAGAAGTAGAGCAGTGTCTGAAAACTTTCACACTTCAATAAATAATTGATGAAAATAAAGCTACCTGCCTTGAAGTAAATAGGAACTAAGACTCCAAGCTAAGTTAAGCCTAATTCTNTTTTACATTCCTGGCATCTACTTGCACTTTCTTGTCCCATCAAACTGACCTTATTAACTTATTGAGATGACAGTCAGGACAGAAAACACATAGACTAATGAAAAAAAAATTGGTTCCCTTTCAAAAAAAGACCATCTGATAAGAAAGCTGACAGAATTGTGCAGCAGAGAAGGAATGTGAGACTGGAGTCTGTCCGGCTGTACTGATGAGCCACTTAAATTTTCATCCTACTGATTCCTCCCCAAAGAAAAGATAAATACATACCATTATATCCTATCTGTTTGAAAAAGGATTAAAAGCTCCTCATAATAGTAGACCATGAGTTTTAGAAAAATAATAATTTAGTTTGAGAGCAGTCTAATTTTTTGAACATGATACCCAGTTTGCCAGACCAATTTTATACTCAATAGAGTACACATTTTGTTAGACTGGTGCCTAAACCAGTGCTAAGAATGTGATTTCAAGCAAATGTGGATAAAAATAGGGTTTGCCATTGCCTTTCACTTCCTGTATCTCTTTCAAAGGCAGTTTAATTTTTAATTTAAAACTGCATAACATTATAGTGTCAATATTCAAAGAATATTTTTGATCATACATTCTTCAGGTTAATAGTGCTGATACTAACCTTCACTATAACAGGTTAGCTTGTCATCCTGGAGGAAGTGATATATATGCTTAATTTCAAGCATATGAACAGTAAATTTATATGCTCTAAGGTTACATAAGAGAAGCATCTTTATATGGTTTCCTCAGTTAAAGGGAGCATTAAGAAATTTTAAGAAAAAAATATACATCCTAGTTATAGCAAAAAAGATAGAGTATTGAATTTGTACCCACTGAAAGGTGCATCTTACTATGCATGACTGAGTTCGACTTTTTATTTTTTTTAACTTACAAACTTGGTTCAACCTCATTTCCTGAGGTAATTCATTTCCCTTTCAGGCTCTTCTTCATTCTTCACAGCTTGCATTTTTTCAGTAGAAATTCACAAGAAAATCTGCATTATTTTATAATATTTAACAGCTAGAAAATAATTATTTTTAAAAACAGAACATAGTACTTTTGTGTATAATTCTTGAGCATTTTGCTTACAGCTGAACCTGTAATAATTTAATATCAGCCACAAAACGAGGCGTAGGCCATTTAAGCTGAACTTTATTATGGTTAGTGGACCATGTTATTAAATACATATTATTAAGAAGACATATTTTTTAATTCCATTGACTTTTACATTGCAAGGAATACAATGAATATAGATTTAATTGCATACCAGGGGTTTGACCTAGACTAAAACTCATTATCTGGAGTATCTAAATACAAAGCTTTAGCACAAAGCTTTTATCATATTTATGACACAAAATAGTGAAGAATAAGGAATTAGCAGCATAGTGGAACTCCTTTTTCTGAGTAGGAAATACCCATTCTTCTGCCCACCATTCACCACCCCTCACCAACTGCAGAAGGACCTGCTTCAGACTGCATTCATACACTTGATATGTTTCCTGCTCTGTTAGACAGTTGGCTATGGACAGTGATTTTGAGGTAGAGCACCTTCCCTTGTCCTTTTGACAGCTGGATGCATGACTGCTTGGAAATTATTGTGAATAATCTCATCTCTGGGAAGTTTGGGAGCTTCAGGTAACTAATTTTATGTCAAATACATAGTTTGAATTTTTCACTTTCACTGAAGAAAATTCAAGTATTATTTCTAGGTAAAAGACACAAAAGCTGTAGTTTGCCTTAGTTTATACTATTTAAAGCTTATAGCTTAAGGACAATCTTCATTATAAGGCTCTGCATTTACGTATTCCTTCCATGTATAAATTTTCTTCACCTTTCCCAAAAGATGGGTATAAAATGTGAATGTCTCTCCCTCAAATTCTTTGGTAACTAAGGAAATAGTCAATCCATATTCTGGCCAGAATGAAAAGAACGTGAATTTATTCTCGTATGAATGGGAATAAAATATTTGGACATCATAAATTTGTATCTTATTAACTCCACTTTGATTTGAAAATGGATCAGAATCACAATTCAAATTTCACTGCAGTATGACATCTTGTATTTCAGATCCTTTTCTTTGACAATTTCTCACAATTAGTATTGGTCTAGATTAGTTTGCTGACATATAAAATTGTCTTATAATATCAGTCAGGCAAATGAAATATTAACCATTCTTTATTATTTCCAAGGAACTCCTCCATGTGGATCTTCAGGATGTACTTAATTGAGAAATTGTCTATTTCTTTATTTAAATATTACATTTTGCACATTTCATTAATGGAGTAAACAAGATCAGTTCAGGAAATTAGCATGAGAAATTATTTCTAGATATAAATGCATCATCACAATCTGAAAAGCTTTACTGGGGTTATAGAAAGAGTAACTAGCAGTCACACTTGCTATAATTTAAAAAAGTTACTCTGTTGATTCAAAGTGAGAGATTTCCATTTTTAAACACAACATTTTTCATTATTAAAAACATTTTTTAGTCTCCATCAACTTCATCTTCTTTTTTTTTAATATAACACAGGGAAAATGCTTGAAGAATCTGATTGCTACTTTTTCAACCTTTACCTAAAACAGAATTGTGAAACAGGAGCCAAATAGAGCTGATGATGAGAATATCCAGTTTGCATTTTCCAGACTGCAGAACAAATTCAGATATTACACTATAGACTCTGGACATTAAGGAATTTTCCTGGGGACAGAATATGATTAAATTACCCAAATACAAAGAAAATTATGACATTAAGTATACTCCACAATGTCTTCTTGTTATGACCATGATAAAATTCTTTTGTTTAAGGAAATATTTTCTTATGGTCTAATCTTACTAATCCTAGTTAAAAAACTACTTCACATAGTAATCTAAAGGTCTAAAGCCTTATGATCTTCAAGTTTTTTCATAAAGTATGTAATTCTAATATTATAATACACAAATCCTGCTTTTTACTTATCCATTGCATCAAATTATATGTGGGCTGCTTTGCCTATGATTTTAAAGGAAAATCTTTAAACTGCCTTAAAAAACAACCAAGCCTTGACAAGGAAAGGGAGATTCTGCCACAGCACAAACCTTGGTATACAGCTTATCATAGTACTTGCTGTTCTAATCTATTCTGTGGTTAATGTCAGCTTTTCCTGGAATTCTAAATGTCTGTATCACTTGTTCCCACAAGGCAGAGAAAGGTGAGCAGTATAGGTGAAATTTTCACACCACTGTAGCTTTGGAGAAAAGTGATCCTCTCTTCAAAGAGTCCAAGACTAAAACTCAAGGACAGGAGAACATATATATTATGAAGGTAAAGGATCATATGTTGCATCATTATGAAACCCTTCACCTGTATATCTCTCTCACTAAATAGAGAACTTTTAAACTCTGAATTTATCATTTATTTCTTGTCTTCTCTCAATTTCAGCACAATGAGAAATGTCTGATGTTCTCCTATTAAGCACATGATTAACTTCTAAAAAGGAGAGATTCATAACAAACCAACCTTATTGGTTTGAAGGGCACAGTAATTGAAAAACATCTAATAGTCACTCTTTTCTTGAAGAAACAAACAAAAATGAAGCAGCAGAATAATGAATTTTGGAGTGACCATGAGCTGCTAAATGAACACAAGTGGCTGTTTCCACAAGAAAGCTATTTGTAATAGGCTTCAAATTAGCAGAAGGGAGATATAAGCCTCAAATACTTTTGAAATCTCACAAGTGTGAAAAACTTCATACATCAGAACTAAAATAAAGTAAGGTGATTAATAATAGTTCTTTACCTAAATGAGTTGCCAGATGCACTGACTCTCAAGTGTAAAAAATAATAACTAAAAAAACTCTAAGAAAATTACTCTGGAAAAACAAGGTATTCTTGAATGCAAAAGGGCTCATAATTCTTTATGTTAGCCTGCCAAGTTACAAGTGAGTAATTCTTCAAATATTTTGTATTAAGAGCTCCAGCAGGGAGTCGTAGACTCAATTATGGAACTTCAGCTTCTCCAGTATAATTTTTTTTATCCCTAGTAGATATAAGGTACATGATCTATCCAAGCACAACAATTATGTAGCTATTGTGGTCAAAGAAAGCCTTCACAAGAATAGAAGATGTATTTCTGTTTTACATGATCTTCCATTGTTTTTAATGTTCAAAGATCTTAGGCTTCAAATCATAGAGTGTAGAAAGACGTGGGTTGGAAGGGATATTAAAGCTCATCTCGTTCCACCTCCTTGCCACAGGCTTTCCACGCCTTCCACTAGACCAGGCTGCTCATAGCCCCATCCAACCTGGCCTTGGACACTTCCAGGGATGGGGCAGCCACAGCTTCTGTGGGAAACTTCTTCCACTGCAAAGTAAATAATTTTTTTCCTAAACTCCGATCTAGTAATTTCTATTCTGTTAGGAGAAACCTAGATAAAAAATAATTGCCAAAGTTAAGAAGCAGGCAGATACTTTTAATCACTTCAGAATAAGATTTAAGATCTTTTGTAACCTGGATTACCTGTTTAGCCAGCTCAAGACATTCACTCAGAAAGATGTGGTTTGAATATGTGAGTGTTTATTTTGTCAAAGTAGTTTTGCCCTTGGTATCATTTTGTTTTGTTCACAGTAATAGCAGTATTCAATTAATTCTTTACTAGGATGATTATATTACTGGTCATCATGTTATTGACTAGTTCATAGTAATTGAATGATTTATATTAGAACTTGCCTACAGTGCATTTAGGTGGATTATCATGAAAGAGGCATAAATCTCTCTTTATCCAGAATGAGAGGGCTCATTCATGGAGTCATGACAAAACTACTGTATTTCCATTTACTCTTTATCTTAGTCCAAGTTCAGCCTTAGGTATTGACAAACAATTCAAAACATTCTTGATGTGAGTTTTCATTTTCTAAATATGTGATTTTTGTGTGCTTATTGAAGCCAAATACCTCTGCATGCTTCAAAATAGTCATGAGAAAAGAAATCACTTTCCATAAGGTCTGTGCGTTCCACTAAGAGCTTTAAAAATACACCAGAATGAGAATACAAACAGGAAAAATGCAGAAATCCATTTTTCCAAAAGAAAACCAGATCACTTAGTGATATTAATCAAGATCATCTTTATAACTTCATATTTCCACTCCTATAAACATTAAAAATTCAAATTCTGGTTACTGGAGATATATCCTCTTCAATAGCATCTGAGACCCAGCTAAAGATTGCACTAGGAAAGTGAGGAGATAGCTGGTCCTGTTTTCAACAGGAAAGCATTGAGATGAGTATCAGTTTCCTCCAGATAGTAATTTCAGAGAAAGAAAAACCTAATTAGAAGGAAACAAACAAGAACAACAAGGTTATTGATTTTTTTTTGATTAGAACATTTGAGCAGAGTTATAGAATAGATTATTTAAAAACTATGTTGTTCATATAGCAAAAATTTTGAAGACTTCAATCCCAAGTTTGTGAGTTAATTAATTACTTAGTCCACCTTGGATGGCAGTCAGGGTGAGGGCAGCAAAAACATTAACATTTTCTTCTCTCCAAACTGATTTGAGGGGGAAAAAAAAAGAATAAAATATATTGCAACTGCTTTGGCTTTGTCTTTATTAAGTTTAAAATTAAGAAGAAAAGATGATTCACTGAAAGTGTTTTGGTGGTTTACCATAATTGTTTCTCATAATTTTACTTGAGTATTTTTTTACGGAAAGAAAATTTTAACATTTTAAGCCAAAACTGATCTTCAATGCTGAGCTGATTTTTTGCCTTTTTGTTTTATATATTTTTTATGTATTCTCTGTATTCTTAGCACATGTATTGGTAGCTTTGCAGTCGACTATCATAACTTTTGTATTTTTCTAGGCAGAAAGACTGAACATTCTAAAAGTCTCCCAGCTGAGGGCCTGAAGCCCTTATGCTATCTCGGCTCTCCATAGAAACCAAGGCTGAAACCAGCTCTTTGAGACATACTTTGGTAAAAAGGATTCAAGCCTCATCCAAGGGGGTAGACTCTAGAAGGTACCAGAATCAGGGGACAACACTTCATCTATTAAGCTCCTTATTGGGGAATCTTTGTCAGATGCACTAATTTGCAAAGTCTATAAAAATTGTGTAAGCATTATGCACGTGGTGCATCTTGGGCATTTTCCACAGTGACGAATTGTGCATCTAAGGATCCTTACTAGAAGGTAAAACCCTTTTTATCCCCTTAACTGTGTCTGGCTCATAATTCTAGGACCAGAGAAAAAGGCATCACTATGCCCATCAAGATTTTGACTGATTTTTATCTAGCTTTATGCAATTTGCAAGTAACTGATCCAAAAAATTAATTAAGTGAACTTACAGGAGAACAACAATAATGTAAGAAAATTGGCCCTGGTCTCAGCTGATAACTCAGGAATAGATTTCTCCCTCATCTTTTATTTGTGAGAATTCCCAGTTGAGGAAAATGTAATGAGAAAAATAACATTGGTTATTCCAATATGGCATGAAATCACCACACACATAATCACACATAAGAAAAATCACACATAATCAAAATTATATTCAGCGCTACAATCTTCGATCCCCTTACAGGGAAAAAAAAAAAAGCAGATATGAGGAAATTGTTACAAAGTTTTATAATATGTCTGTGCTTGTCTGATTTTTGTTGTCCATTTTCTGCTTATTCACTGTTATTAAATACTGACTGATTATGGATGGCGCATCACAATTGTGAAACTCCAGGGCATTGACAAAATCTTGGAATTAAAATCAAGGACATGGAAGACAGACAAGATGGGTGAGACTGGCAGTAACTACATGGTACCAGGTTTATGTACAAAGTAGTCTTTGGGAAAGTTCTACAGAAATAACAACACCATCAGCTGGCATCAGGACTGTTCATCGCATTTTTCTCTAAACAAGGATATGTGACCTCTAATGCAAATCATTGAATTATCAATTTGACAGGTGTTTCCTTTTTCTCTATTCTGATCCTCACAGTCTTGCAGACACACACATATCCATAGTTTTTCTGTAAATCATTTTTCCTGTCAACTGATTTACACCTGATCTAAAAGTCACTCTTTCCAATATTTCATCCATTCACAAGAACTTTTAAAAATTTTCAGTGTGAAAACCCAAGCTTGACTGCTTTCATTTCCCTCTTTGGTGCTTCTCTGTTTCATTCTGGCTGGTTTTGACACAGGCATCAGTCCCATACCCTAGCCAGGATCCACCTATCCCAGTGGGAACATGCCATCAGCTAGACTGGTGTAGATAACACTGGAATCTTACCCACCTTCTGTAATTAAAACTAATTCTCCTACAGATTTTCCTTGTCGACAGGGCCCTGCAAATGCTCACTTCATGAGATCAGGTACAGCAAGATGTTCTGATTGGTCTTTCTTCTTTAAGAGATTGTGTTTGGTGTTGGTACCTCTAGGAAAGCACACAAAAGGGAAAAATATTGCCCAGCAGTGAAAAGTCAAAGAAGTGAAAAGAAAGAATGTCAGCACTGATAGCTGTAGGTTCAAATTTTCAGTGTTTAATTACCAACAAGACCTACCACTATTATATCTTTATTACATCTCCTTCCATCTTTGGCATAACTACAAGTACGATCTTGATCATCTTTGGGAGGGCAAAATTTAGACTAATATTTTCTCTCAAAGACAAAAAAAAATTAAAAAATTTAATTTACATCTGTTTTTTCTTTTTGTTGGAGAGATATTCATCAAATTCAATTAAAGAAAAATGTGCAGTTAAAAAAATGAAGAGATGAACAGTGATCACATTATAAATACTTTTTTTTAAAAAGTCTTTGTTTTTCGTGCAGTGATCTAGTTTCTCCAGAGTGACACATTATACGTTTTACACAATTTTTCACATGGCTCTGGGAACAATTTGTACATAGCCTTCACTAACACACATATTTTCATTATTATAATTCCATTTACATGCAATTAGGCAAAAAGTAACCCTGTGTTAATGTTGTTGGCTGGAAGACATAGAAGGAGAGGCAAAGAATATGTTTTCTTTAAAACTTCAAATGTAATTTAACTCTTAATATCTGTTACTCTGGGATTTGTCCCAGTTCTAGATAGAGTAATAATGGGATTTACTCAAGGATGAGTTAGGCATTAAGTGAACCCATGCAAATGCTTTCTATCCATAAGTGGAATCACATTTAGATAAGGATATAACTGGTCCTGTTGTCTTCAGGGACAAGTATATCAAGAAGTCAATAGTATATCTGTGAGTTTTCCTGAATCAGGAGCAATGTTAGAACGAGAGAAAGCATAGAATGCCATAAATAGTAACAAAATACTATAATACTATAATAGATTAAAAATGGATTTTTTTTTAATGAGTGGAAATATATTTTTCCCTTGCACAGGACAATGCAGATTTTTATTTTTTAATTAGAATATCTCACAGTGACAGTATAATAAACAAGTGTATCATTCAATTGTACACTTGACTCCATAAGCCAATTGTGGAAATAAACTATGCTACCAAAAACTACTATAACGTGAAAAAGCAGCAGTAAGGGCAGAAGCTCAGGATAGTGAGGGAACATTCTTAATAAGACACTGTCAGCAAAATGGGATTAGGAATGCAGAAATAATAAAAGACCATATATTAATTATTTGCAAATCTTTTTGCCTTGCAAAAAGTATATAAATATGTAAAAGAATGTGTGTTAGATTTCTTCATTGCAAGTCATATGTCATCTCTGAATCCATGCTAAATGCATGCAGAGTCCTGCAATACAACACCTGTCACTTGGCACGCAAAAAATAAATGCTGAGATTGCAGCATTCAAATGGGAGAGGTAATCTCCTCAGCTGCATAAATTTAATCATACATATATTCATAAGATTCTGGCTTATAATTAAAAAAAGAAAATAAAATAAACAGCACAATCTTTGTCCTTCCAGGTATGGACCCAAACTTTTGCTGTGTCATGTATATGCAAAATACATCAGTGGAAAAGCAAAGTACAAATTTTGTTTTCTGCTGGGATTGTCTATTGCTACAAGGATTATTATATGGTATTTTTATATTACTATTAGACTATTTTTTTGTTTGGACACACTGTGCTGTTGCTTTCAGTTAGAAATATTTTTCCCCAAAGCCACCTGGGTATTGTAAATACCATAATAATCAAGTGCCTTTATTGGGATTTTTTTTTCTAGCAAGCAGAAATCACACATCTAAATGCAGATGTATATCATTGTAGAGCTATTGTACACTACTTATTATGGGCTCATTTGTACTGAGGAGTAAAGTAGAGGATCACTATTTTTCATAAAACTCACTTTTGAGTTTTAATATAAATTGCTTAATATAGAGAGTAAGCAGGGTTGCATAAACAAGTGCTCAGATACTTCAAGCCTATCTTGGCTGACAAAATACTTTCCTCCTTCAACTTTTTTTTCAAATTTCTTTCAAGATAGAATATAAACTAACCCACCATTTAGTGGGTTAGTTAGGTTTTCTACACTATATTATTTTTTACACTTGCTTGATCCTTTATCTACTATCCAGTTCCAAAATATCACAATTCCCAGTTGTTTCTTTATTTGAACTCACCCATCTGTTGACCTTTTAGAGAATCTTTTGCCTGCAATTTCAGTCACCAGGCAGCAAGAACCAAGCTGCAGAATTTATTATCTCCACCCTGCAGCAACATTCCTTTTGTTACCTTTTGAATTTCACTTACCCTTTTCTTTAAATAGCCACTATTTGCACTTGGTGAGCGCTGCAACTCTGTCACATTCTTGGATTCTTGAAAGTACTGATGGGTGTTTGCAGACAGGAATAGGGTGGTGGAGAGACAAGATCAACCGCAGGAAGATCCAGAAGGAAAACCCCCTGGGATTAAACTATAATAACTGTTCCAGAAAACTACTGCTTACTAAACCATCGTTGCTGTGCTCCACAATTAAAAATCCTAAAATGAGACATAAACTAGTGCTGGGAATTTTTTGATAGACAGAAGGTCAATAAAACCTGTCTGTTGAGACTGCAGAATAAAACATGCATTTTATTAACTCTAGGGGAGGAACAAAGAAGGGAGGTCTTTAATCAACGCACAAGAATCAGACATGCTGAAAGTAAGTTTTATTATTCATTTAGGACTGAAGTTCATACAACAGGGAATAATTACATTTCATTTTTAAAATATGCAACAGGCCCCAAGTTATTAAATTAATTTATTTCAAGGTTCATTACTGAGCTAAAATTTATAATCAAATAGACAGCATTTTAGAAGCCTCTTTCAGCCCTCACTGCTGACTCGTGTTGATTTTTTCATCAACCAACATCCCCAAGTCCTCCTCAGTGCTGCTCCCAATCACCTCTCCACCCACCCCCTTGGTGTGTCTGGGATTGCCCCATCCCAGGTTTAGGATCTTGCACTTGGCCTTGTTGAACTTAATGAGGTTCCCAGCTCTGGATCTACCCCTTCCCTCCAGCGTGTGACTGCACCACGGAGCTCAGTGACATCGGTGACCCCACCCTCCATGGCACCAAGCTGTTGAACAGTGTCAGCCCAGCACTGACCCTGAGGAACCCCACTGGCCTCTACATGGCCAATGAGCCACAGGCACAGCTCTTTGTGTGAGGCCATGCAACCATTTCCTTATCCACTGAGTGCTCCATCCATCAAATCCATCTCTCTCCCAGTTAAATCCTGTTTATTAATTTGAAATGCCTTTTGGTTTAAAATTATTTTCATTTTGGACAAGAGAAAAAAGCAAACCAAGCCCCAAAAAAACCAACTATGAAAGTGTGGCATAGTGTCCCTGTAAGGCAGGAAGGGGAAGGACCGTGAAACTTGTATGGCAAGCCATTAAGCTGCAAACATTAACTCCTGCATTCTATAACAAGTACACACACCAAGACTTTCAGAAACAGATTTCAAGACTGACGCAGGTTCAAAACAGCTCTTGCAAAGAGCTTTGCCCAAGAACCTCACTCTTTAAAGTACTGGATGAGGAAGAAAGGCTTTAGAAAGCATTTCCAGTGTCCTAGAGAACAACACAGACACATATAGAAAATAAAGGACTATAGAAGAACTTGAAAAGCATATCTGAAAATAAAAAAAAATAATAAAAAAATATAAAAAAAGAGAAATATTAAAAGCTTCCAGTGTAGGAGAAAGAATGTGAGGGGAAAGAATGTGTACAGGGAAAGAAAGAAAATAATTTTACTATTCTAAATAGCTGCCTTTCCACTTTATATTCATTCTTATCTGTAGATAGTGCAGCAAAAAGATCATGACCTTATAAAATTATCCGTTCCTTGTACTACCTCACCATGCAATGCCTCAACTATTTTGAAAGAAAGCCACTTGAACAGTTCAATGGTTCCTTCCTAGTCAACACCTAGCTATAAATTTAGTTAACTGCACAATAAGCTGAAAGTTACCTCTCTATGGAAAAGAATCAGTTCTTCCCAAGGCCTCTTCATTGAAGTATTGGTTTTCAGGAAAAAAAAACTAGATTGTTTTTATAGCTTTTTTTGACAACACATTTGCATGTTTTATAAGCTCAAAAAAAAATCATTTTTATTTTAAAATTCTTTTTTCAAATTTAATGTTCTTTTTTCCACGTTTTTGTCTGTGGGAGGTACAATAGCAGCGAAGAAGTAACAAAACTAAAAGTGTTGCTCAGAATTTGCAGAGATACTGTGGCAATCACAAAGGATTAACATTTTGTTGCAAATTTGTAATAACAAATTTCATTTCAGGACAAATCAAACTTTTTTACCTAACAAATTGAATATTTGTCTTTTTTAAAATAATTTCATCTTTTCCTCTAAAAAAAAGTAAACAGACACTAAAGTAACCAAAACCAAACACTACCACCCAGCATGTATAAAGCATAGGCTAATTTAAAATTATAACATTATTTTGAAATAAAATATTATGACTTTCCAGAAATCGTAATTTAGAAAATGACAAATGCAACATAGTAAATTCTCCCCAATGACCAGACTTACTTTTCAAATAGAAAATAGAATTGCAAATAATTTTTAATGTCTTTTTTTTTGTCCATGGAGAATCAATTTTTCTCTTTCCCTTGTTCCACTCCTCTAAACCATCAAACTAACACTGTGGGTTCTGATCAATGATCAATATTTTTAAGGAAAGGGTTGACCATTGTCAGTTCTTAAACACAGTCAGCACAGCTCTGCAATTCTTATGGCACATCATTTATTAATCTCTGCATAAGAAACATCACAGTGTTCCAGGAACAACTCAGTACTAACTGTGCCTCATAAGCATGTTGTTAAGTTTTTCCTTCATTGTGGAAAAACCACACTGCTACTTCTTTATTTGGAGTTCGTTACAATCATACATAAACCTCTATATGGGACTAATCATATTTGGAGGCAGAATTTTCTTTTTTTTCTAAGTATCTATTTCACAATTTATGCAAAATCTCTTGTATCAACTTTATTATTTGGATTACCACCATGTATGGACACAGACAATGACACACAAAAAATTGTAACTGAGACAAAAAACTAGTTTACCTCTAAGAGATTGTAGCTTGATAACTTTTCATGCCTTTTTTTTATCTTCTTACTTTTGCAATATAAAAAGAGTGGGTTTTTTTGGAGGCATTTAAGGACCTTTTTTCAATTATGGTTGTATTTTAAAGTAAGCAAAAAATTACTTTTCCAGTCACTTTTCAACATGAAATAAAATCAAAATCAAAGCAATATTGCCTCCATGGTAGGCTATGGTATTAGGCTAGAAATCTTCATGAAACTGAATTTTCAAAAAATGAAGTATTCTCTATGAAATTTTTTTCATTTTAGATTTTACTGAGCTTAGATGCTCACAACTTCTGGTCAATACAGACTTCCCAGTCTCATCCTGAACCAGAGGAAATAATTTTTTAAAATGAATTAATCATGTGTCAAGACTTGAGATTTCTCTTTTTTGCCTCCAATCACTGATCGTCACAATGCCCTCATAACCCAAAATTTATCCTACCATTAATACTAAGACGTCACAGAGAGCTGCTGAAGCAAATTGAGGAAATGTTATGAATTATTTATAGGGAACACCTATTTTGTTTTGTCCTGTTTGAGTTGCCTTAGATCATCAAACACAGGCAGCTCAGTGATCTCAGGCTACCATATAAAATAGACACAAAAATTGGAATTAAACAATTATTTCATAAAAGGGATGGAACCAACCTCCTTCTTGAGTAACAAACCTATCATAAAAACAGCATGGCTAATGGATTTGTAATGTAGGTGAAAGGTTTTAGTCAAACTGAGACAAAGGTGTGATTGACAAGAAAAATTGTACTTTTTAGAGATATTCTTGGAGCTGAAGGGATATAATGGAAGCAGTTATTTTGCTAGTCCTGTCTCCTATTGTCTGTCTCTTTTCATCATTCTGCAGCAAAGGCTATATTTATCTAGATGGATAACTTATATTTACTACTATTTCAGTACTTTGCATATGTTTTGACAGCTCTGGAATGTTCCAGAAACCCATTTTGCAGCCAGAATGCTGGAGCTGGAGGACAAAAGTAGCCACCAGATTTTTCCACTGCCATTCAAGTCCAGCAAGGGTAGAACCGGGAGATGTCAGTTATGGTCACTGCTGTGGGTTAGATTTCTCAGTTGAATTTCTTCCCATTTGTTGCATGCTGGAGAAGTGGAAAGGGGGTGCTTTTCAAAGTGGTTGAGAAACAAAAATGTTAGCCAGGCACTCTCACAATACCACTGCAATGGCTTGGCCAGGGGGCTTGAGTTTGGGAGTGTTGCCTGCGGATTGGGCTCTCCCGAGGCAGGGGGAGGTTCACAAGCTGGAGTAATACGAGAGGTATTGCAATTGACTCTGCATCTTTTGCCTGGGGGTGGGGGCTGGTTTTGGGCCCCTTTTCAGCAAGGAGAGCGGCTCTGTGTGCTACAGAGAGTGTCTGGCTGCTGTAGGGATACTGCCACAGTCTAGCTTGCTGCTGGGATTGGTACCCAGAGCAGCTGCTGCCTGTGAGTTTTGCAAAAGGAGCCACCTCCCGCCCTCTCCCTTGCCCAAGCAACCACCAATGCCTCAGGAGATTGCCAAGCCCCCATGGTCGTAACTACATAAAGGGGAAAAATTTACTTAACTGGTGGGAGAACTTCTGTTATTCAGGTTTTTTTGTTGTTGTTGTTATTTAATATTTGTCCTGTTTTTTATGTTTATTTATTTGCCAGTAAAGAACTGTTACTCCTTTTTCCATATTTTTGCCTGGAAGAACATTAATTTCAAAATTACAATAATTTGAAGTGGGGGGAATCTTCTTCCATTTCAGGAAGGTTCCCACCTTTCTTGACAGACATCTGTCTTTTAAAACAGGGCAGTGACTTCAGCTTCGTTCTCAGAAATAATAAGTACATACTGCAAAGATATCTTTCTGCACCAAGGTTAACACAGATGTTTGATCTTGTGAAGAAATATCTCCAGTGGTGCAGCACAGTGTGACATGATAACTGAGCTCCTTCCTATAACAATACTCCTGGATCAGACCAAGAAGTTTATGAAAGGCATGCAAGGCCATTATTTACCAAGTGGGAGTCAAATATCCACCAGGACAACAGAAAAAAACCCCTATTTATTTAAATTGAACACAGTATTTAATAACAGCAAAGGCTACAAGAGCAGATAACCCAAAAAGACTCAATTTCCAGTGCGTATAGATGCAGGTACTAAAAAAAGATTTCCTCAAAAAGAGGTATTTCTAGTTGCTTTAGAGAAATTATTATGATATTCAGGATGCAAACCTCAATTTCTTTTGAATGTTCCACTCTAGTGGAGTATTTGACAAGGCAGGTGAATACAAAAAAAATTTTTGTTTCTTCCTAGTTTGGCATAAGAGTCTTGCTATGGAGGCCAGGGACGGGAAGCTCACCAGGATGGTTGCCTGCCTGACACATATTCTCTGAAATTTTGTGGGCCAGGACTCCTCTCCACGCTGCACTTCCATCACCATCACACTGAATGCAACTACTGTCCCCAGGGATTTGAAAATTGCTGGTTCCTAAACCTGTTTTCTCTGGATGTACCATGAAGAAATAGTGCATATACGGGATATTCTTAAGCATTGAGGATATAACTGGTTTATCATTTTAAGGTACAGATTAACCCATAATAAGCCTTAGATCCTTGATCTATAGAGTCTAGTACAGTCTGTGGAGTACTGAAGATCTTCCACCTTAACTGGCGATTATTCGTATGAAATATGGCTGGAGAATCTGCTTAGCAAAATGAATATATGGCTCTTCATGTAACTTCAGTTGATTTTTAAAATGTACTGCTTCCATATTTCTGAATAAATCAGAGCTTCAAGGAGACTTTTGAAAAATATTTCTGCTAGAAGCTCAATAATTATGTCAACCTTCCAAAAAAAATTAATATAGCATAGCTTAGCAAAAATCAAATCAGCTTTATACTTTACAGAAGCACAAAGTCACTGTTTACTTTTTGTTTACAGGGAGAAAGCTGGATGAACTTTACTGACTTTAAAGCAGTCTTAACCAAGTGCTGTGAGAACTTCCATATTTGTTTCAAAATAGCTGGAAGTCCATTGAAAGCAAAGAGCAAATGAAGGTGCCTAGAGTTTAACTGGTTAAATACTTTCTGAATAATGCTGAATCTGGCAAGACTTCGCCTTTAGACTTGTGGGATCTGAAGCCACGTAACCATTTCGCTCAGGAATGCGAATGAAAACACTGTTACCTTACCATGAAGATGCAATTGATGCAACATCAGTTTATGCTACTTTAGAACACACTCATCTAAAATTAAGCTCATACTTGTTCTACCCATCTCAGATGAAAACAGTTGATTTTACCGATGACTTTGTTATTAACTTAGTATCAGTCATGCTTATGGCCTGCTTAACTCCTGTATTTCAAGCTCTTCCCAAGTACCCTGCACATATTTGAGACATAAGTGAATCTCTAAATGCAAATGAGTGTTTGAAATTCTAATTTCTCACTGGATGACAATGAAATCTCATTCTTGAGAAGAAATACTCCTTTCTTACAGGAATTTCCTAGAAGAAGTTTCATCAGACAAGGTTCAGCATTCACAAGCTGACCAACATTCGGCAGCAGAGCAGTGGTGGATTTGTCATGCATTGAAGTTCAAGACAAAGCATAACTCCTTTTTCATTACGGGAAGGATATAACCTACCTGCCTTTACCATGTTCCCACAGCTAGAATTGGTCCTTCTTTGAAGGTTTACAGGTTACAAGGATTCCAACTCTACCTATTTCTCTGTGTAGATTTTATATGAAAGAAAGGTAAACAAGACCTTGTTCTTGCAGTTTCTCCCAAGGCAGTCTCCTGGCAGCAGCACTCCGTGCCCTTCACTTCCTCACCCACACATGGTCATGCAGCCAAGATGGTTTTGTACATCGCAATTGTGATCATTGCAGTCTGGAGTGCGTAGGAAGAGAATTCCAGCCTCAGTGCCCTAGACACATTTCATCAAGCTAACAACATACTAAGTATAGGTTATCGACAAAATAATAAAAACCATTTATATGTTTATTCATCAGTAATTCACTAATAAAATGCATTGAAACCTGCTAATTAAATAGCAAGCTGTTAATTATAAAGTGACAGCAGCTGAGCTACTGCAAATGTAACGTTAAAATGGTTCCTGTATTGGAAATTTTCCACTCTGTGTGGAATGAACAATTTCATTATATAAAACCTTTTTTTTTTTTTGGAGTATAGAATAATTTTAAAATATCAACATCCCTATAACAATCTCTGCTGATGCCACCAGTGGCAGCTCAGGCACTATCTGTCACTCCAATAGAGTAAAGGATGCATCTAAACCTTACTAGAATTATCAAATAAACCCCAATTTAATTCTGTATCTGGGACTTTGTCATGTTAAATGTTTAAATTTCATTTTAACTAGTATGTCCTACTTAATTCTGTTATCTTATGCGTAATGTGTCGCATGCTCTTTGACTCTGTGAAGATAATTATTTTATATCCCTTTAGACCACAGGTCACACACCAAAATGTACATGGATTTCTAATAATACGGCATTTTTTACCTTTTCTCACCAATCTGTTCTCCAGTGTTTCAGGGGGATAATTTCTTCTTTAAAGAAAATCAAGAAGGATCAGTATTAATATTGGACCTTGGGAAAACTCGTAGCAGTCCATAGGGTTAGAAAACCTGGATGAAGAGAGGATTTCTGTAACCTCAACAAGGACAGTCACCATGGAGGGAGTGAGGGGAAATGGAAAGTTTCATGGGAGCATCCAATTTTCTTGAGAGGTTGAGAAGACCCTGTCTGAAATCAAAAAGTTCTCGAGAGGAACAAAACCGTTTAGACTGCCATTAAGACTGCAACACAGCTAAAGGTGTCTTTCCTCTCTCTCCCTCTCTGTCTCTCTTTCTTTCTCTCTAACCTCTATTTATCTTGCTGAAGAGTTGAATTATGATTTGGGAGTTTTATTCTCCAAGGTCTGTGCAGTCATTTGCTACAGCTATCTAACATCTCTGACTAGTGATAGAATGCCATATGCTCACAAAGGGAGACTGGAGAGTTTGATTTACATGTGTAAGTTAATGAGCTGAAAATTAGTCTTTGGTTCTTAAAGCAGTTTAGTGTTTCAGTTTAGCAGCAACTTTCAAATCCTGAATGTTGGGTCTGCCAAGGTAAATCCAGTCAGGCCCAGAGAAAGGTCAAATGTATCTGGATTACACATGTTGGAAACCAACACAGCTGTGCACACAGATGTGACACAGCACCCCGTGGCTGTGTGACAGTCTGGTTCTCCAGTTGGTACTGCTGCCTATTTCTTGTACTGGCTGATTAGAGTCATGAGGTGCTAATAATTCTTTTACTCTTGCTTGCAGTGCCACAAATTATTTAGTATATCACATCTATATTCAAATATATTCATCACATTTGAATACAGGTATAAGAAAAATGTTGTTCTTGACAATAAAATGTAGTCATGAAAACTAATAAAGTATTTATTGTATGTACCGTAGAAACACATTCGATCATTCAATTCCTAAAACTGCTCCAGAAATTAAATAAGGTATTTTTTGAATGATTAAAATACACTGTAGACATATATTAACATGATTTGTGTGTCGATTTCCTTTAATTACAGGGGCAAAGCCTTGGGAATTGAGAATAACAATCAGTCTTCACTGCTATATATTTTCTAAGAAATTAGAGGATTTTCTTCAAATCAAAGAGAAGCTAAAGTATCATCTGTAGCAATGAGTTCTGTGCTGAGTTTTTGTAAATCTAATTTATCGAAGAAATTAAGAAAACTGAGGCACCTCACTCATAAGGTGGAAATTAGATTCCATTTTTCTGAGTTGGTTAGAGAAATAGAGGTAATATAACAGTAAAATGGGTAGAAAAGAAGTCTAACAAGACTTAACAGGGTGGAATACAGTGCCCAGTGCTTGGACTGACCCCCTCAAATCCAGAGTAATGTTTTAATTTCAAGGTGACAAGGTTAGCTACACTAATTATATCCTCTATGGACCAAGTACATCCTAGCTTGCCATGGACCCTTTGCTGGTCCTGGATCACACAGCTCTTCTCTGAGTCAGAGATTCACAACAGGGATCACCCAGGAAAATCCCATCACATTTTTTTACTTGCACTTCTTACCTCATACTCTGTGAGTGAATGAATCTCATTACTTCATACAGTATTAAAACATGTCTTTTTTTCCCAGGAGAACATTTTCTGTTTACAGCAGAAAAGGGAATTTCTTTCTGGTAAATGATTTCCACAAGGATCCAGGACTGGAAAAGTACAGAGGTAGCTCTGTATGTGCAGAGAGTCCAGTACAAACTTTGGGCTTCCTGCATAATTTCTGGAGCCACACATTCAAGTGTACAGTGGAGACACGTGGTTTGGATGGATTGACCATTCAGTGGACGAGGAATTGGTTGGATCACAGAATCATAGAATTATAGTACATGCTGTGTTTGAAGGGAGCCATCAGGATCTTCCAGTTGATGGTCACTCACTGGGCAGTTACCACAAAGAGTTGTCCCAGTGGAAATCAGTGGCGAGTGATACCCGTCAGGGGGTGGTTTTGGGACCAGCACTGTTGGGGACAAGGACAGTGGGATCGAGTGTACCCTCAGGATTGCTGATGGCACGGAACCATCTCTCTGGAGGGAAGGGATGGATCCAGAGCGACCTGGACAGGTTGGAGAAGTGGGTCCGTGTGAACCTCATGAAGTTCAGCAGGGCCAAGTGGAGGGTCCTGCACCTAGGTCAGGGCAATCCCAAACACAAGTACAGGCTGGACAGAGAATGGTTCGGGAGCAGCCCTGAGGAGAATGTTTTGGTGGTGTTGGTTGATGAGAAGCTCAACATGAGCTGCATGTGTGCTCGCAGCCCAGAAAGCCAACCACATCCTGGGCTGCAACACAAGAAGCATAGGCAGCACATCAAGGGAGGGGATTATGACCATCTCCTCCAACCTTGTACAACCCACCTGCAGCTCTGCATCTAGCTCTGGAGCCTCCAGCCCAGGGCATTGACCTGTTTAAGTGAGTCCAGAGGAAGTAATGAAAAGTACCAGAATGCTAGAGCACCTCTTCCTGAGAAGACATGCTGAGAGAAAGAGATGGGGTTGTTAAGACTGGAGAAGAAAAGAGTTTGGAGATACTCCTGTGGCCTTCCAGCATGGGGCCTACAGGAAAGCCAAATCGGGACTCTTTTCGAGGGAAATTATTGACAGGACAAGGGGGAAGCTGTGTGAAAGAGTAGATTTAGATCAGATATCAGGAAGAAATTCTTCCCTCTAAGGATGGTGAAGCCTCACAGGTTTCCCAGAGAATCTGTGGCTGCCCAATTCCTGGAAGCATTCAAGGCCAGGCTGGATGAGTCTCTGAGCGACCTGCTCTAGCAGAAGGTTCCCTGCCCATGGCAAGGGGTTGGAACAAGATGATCTTTCAGGTCCCTTCTGTAGCGACTGACTTAAGTACAGAAAAGCAGAGGAAAATAAGTGTCTGTGAAAAAAGCAGACGAAACAAAAGAGGTTCAACATAGTCCCAAAATGAGATTAAAACCAAATGAGATTAAATGTTGATGCCAAAAAATTTATATACTTTATTTAATAGTAAAAGAGGCAAAGAGAAAGAAAGACCTAAGAAAGAAAGAAATAGAAAAACAGTGCATGGGTGGGGTGGGGACACCAGAGAGAAGGTGACAGTGGGGGTCTCAACAATGTCTCATTGCTCCTCTCCATCCGGTCTTCTGGGTGCTGAGGCTCCCACTGCTGCCGCCACGCCGCAGAGTACAGAGTCCAGTGCATTAATGCACATTTTGTGCCAGCTGGGAATGCCCACGTGTCACCCCTGCAGGGGGCTTGGTTTGACACTGTCCCTTCAACACTGGGGATTTGTTTCATCACCTCTGGTGTAGGGTCTGGGGACCCCTTTGGGGGTCTTTGATGGGCCATGGCAGCCCCTCCACTGTCCATGTGGATCAGCTTCTCCCGGGGTGCAGGGCCCCTCAGCTGAGCTCCTTTGCACAGCAGAGCACGGGCGTTTCTCTCCCTCTGACCACAGGAACGTCCAAAGCCCCTTTGGTGTGGGGTGGTGCTGGCCTGGCAGCTGATAGCCCTGGGGGACGGTCCCCACACCCAGGTGGGGGTGCTGAGTGTGATCCCTCTGTGAATGAATTCTTCTCTCCAGCTCTGAGTTGTTCCGTATCTTATCTTTGATCAGTGGGCAGTGAGCAGTGTAGCCAGGACCCCATTCAGGGTTTTGGTGGCTTTCTCTGCAGTCAAGGCTTTCTCTTTTGTAGTTTTGTTATAATATGCAGAAAGTACTTCATGAAAATGTTTGAGTCATAAAGTATAACATTTCAATCTCTGTGACTTTCCAACCCAGACCATTCCATGATATAATGACATAACACTATATGCGAATAAATGACTGTAGAGGGTCACAGGTGAGTTGCACAGTCACAGAGAACAAATACAAAATCTTAGAGGAATTCGATTACACAATGTGTTTACTTGAACAACTAGACAAAAAAAAACAACAAAATGATCCTAAAAACCCATCCAATTAAAATGAACACTTTGTAATATAATGAGTGAAATATTTAATGAAAAAGGCATATCTGGATGTAGTGACTTTACCCAAGTTTTAAAAATAGCTAACAAAACAACCTGCTCTTGAAGGGTCATACACCTCCCATTTGATGAAAAAATAATTAGCACTTGGTTGCCCATGATCCTCTTCTATCTGATGATATGTGTTAATAGCCTGTTGTTGCTAAGGAATGTTGCTAAGCAAGGCAAGGCATAGAGGAAGTCAGCCATCTCCTCTCTGACAATTGCTAGCATGAATTATTTTTGTGAACTAAAGATTTTTTTTTCTGAGTGTTCTGCATATTTGTTTGAGAGAAAAGATTTATCACTACAGAACAATCCAAACATGTAAAGACTGAAATTTTCTAATCTCTTTTTCATTAAAATCTAATTTGTATTTCTCAGAGGTACTGAGGGCTTTATTTCTTCCCTTTTCTACTTTTCACTTGTGCGTAATCCCTATTTCCTTCCAGTCTGGAGTCTTCCTCCACACTACCTCTCACCTAGTGCACAACAGAGAGAAAACCAATCGAAACACATTGTTTCTTCTGAAAGGTGTGAGAAATATATTCTGAACAATAGTCTCAATTACAAGAAGAAGAAACATTTAAAGAACCCATATTTAATTCTCCAAATATGTAAAAGAAGGATATTTCAGTACTTAACTATCTATTTATCTTATTCTTGCCCATTTAATGCAATCTTCTGAAATGGCTTTATTTTTGCTATTTGAAAAAATATATATCCCCTTTCAGTAGCCATACTTTTCTTCTTTTAACTCATGATTTTCACTCTTGCACTGTATTTTTTTCATGGAAACTCAATGAGTTTTATCTTTCATTTCCAGAAGTACCAGATGCTGTTTTTTTACTACCTTTAAGAGACTGTAGAGTATAACAAAATGTTAATAAAATGTATGCATTCATATTTTCTTACTATAAAATAAGAAAAATGCTACTAATGGAGAAAGGAAAGAGAAAGGATTGCAATTATCAAACTGTGCTACTGCTAGTAAGGCTTACACTTCTGTGTAGAGCAGAGGACTGCGGTGACTTGCAGAAGCTAACGCACTGAAGGAAAATTGCAATGCAGTAGTGACACTTCTGACATTTCTGTGAAGAAAGAGAACTGTCAGTACTTAACAGAGACCAAAAAAGTGTCATAAGAGGCAGTAGAAAGAAAAATAGAAAATTATATATATACACATGCACATATACCAAATTCCCACTCCCCTGCCAAAAAAAAAAAAAAAAAAAAAAAAAAAAAACCAAAATCAAAAATCCAATAACAAATGAAAGAAGTGAAGAATGGAGAAGATAAAAACTGTTTTTTTGCTTTTTCCAAAGAGAACAATTAAAATACAAAACACCTGAAGCATTGGATAGTCTGTCTTCTTTTTGATTTGTTTTTAAAAGCTTTTCTCTTGTGATACAAACATACCCTAGAAAAGGCTTCCAGGGAAGCAGTGCACATAAATACTACCCCTAGAACAACTGACTTTGCAGTTCCTAACCACAGATACATCGTCTGAGATAATTACATGTAGGAGATGGGACTATTCAAAATCTCACCTTAGGAGTTCAACTGCTAGTCTACATTTTAAACAAAATAGTGGTAATCCTACCTTATCAAGAAGTTTTCTCATCTAATGAAATCATATGGACATAATCTCATGATTTATAAATGCAAGAAAAGTGTGCCACAGGTAGAGTTTGTAAATTTTTTTAACTTTGTTAAGTTTGTTAACTCTGTTAACTGATGCTAAGATGGCATCAGCTTTAACATTATAGGAAGCTTATTCTCCTGACGTTTTCAAAATGCCCCTTTAACATAATGTTTTCCAATTACAGTTATTCAAGTATGCTTGTATAATTATTTTCAAAAGTTTTTCAGTATTTTGTTTTGTAGGGTTTTGGCAGGGAAGCTTAGATCAATTAGCTGTCACTTGGCATTTATGTACTTAAGTTATCAATATATTTCCCCTAAGATATTGGCTGTTTGATTACCAAGTTTCCACTTGAAAACATATTTGTATATTCTTTTAAGAATTACTTATTTCTTGTAATAGGCTTAAAATACCTACAGAGGAATTAATATATCAAAGAGTACTAATATATAACATATTAATATTTTGTATTATATATCAAACTATAAGTCCTGTTCCCAGCTTCATGTAGGCAGATACTCTTTATACATGAAGTAAACTTTACAATCCACTGATGACATAATAGGCTACTTAGGCTGTATAACAGGCAATCTGGCACAAGAATATTTAAAGATATTGTTAAAAACGCTGCAGTGCTCAATTAAAACGATTCTACTTGAAATGTGGTAATGATCACATGCTACTTCAGGTTATGGTGCACATTCATATGTGAACCAAAGCCCACCACAGGCAGTGATGCTGCCCTGTTACTCCAAGTTAAAGACATTTTGAATTATCTAGTGCAAGTTGCAATATGAATGAGAAAGAGCAGCTCATAAATCTACACCTTTCCAGGTAATAGTTCCTTAGAGAAAATTGCTTGTGCTCAGATTGTACAAATCCTGTGTTTTCAGCAGGACAGAAGTGACCATTTCAATTGACATTGTGATTACACTCAGTTTTTGAGGAATTATTCTAGAATAGTAAAAATTAGAAAAACTTTGCATTTATTTATTCACGTGCATACATAGTAAAGACTAAAATAGGACATCTTGTCCTCTGACCTTGATGTTGCCTACATTGTTTCCCTTTTCCCTTTTGTCTTTCCTAACCCACTGTCATGCCTGTAGAGCCCAGTGCAAACACCCTGCAGCCTCTTGCAGCCCTTTGCCACCTACACCCATAAGAATGAAAAATATTGTATGTGTTTTCTTACTGTCCTTTGACATATATAGCTATAGAGAGTCTTTTCTTCACAGAAATATATGCTATTAAAAAAAAGAAGGCAAAGAAGGGAAAGAAATCAGTGCAAAATACACACATCAGGAGACTTATCCTGATTTATAATATATAATATAATATAATCCTACAGAGACATTTACAGTTTGGCACTAAAATTATGAAAAATATGTATATTCACCAAACCTGTTCCATGTCATAGCCCAAGCAGTGACACCTGTGACCAAAACTGACACAATTTTACCTTTTTATAGCCTGATTCTGTATTCTACTTATTTGTACACAGCAATAGTTTAGGTGCTTTAGCAGAAAAAGTTGCTGTTCACTGTCAACAACATGCCTTTGCTGAAGGCTTATATCAAACTGAACAAGGTGTGAAATTAAGAGTTCTGTTGAAAGAGATCACTCCAGGTGATTACCTCCATAAATTCCCTTTTTAACAGAACCTATTTCATTCCACCCAAAGTCAGAACTAAGCTAAAATGTCTTACCAAAATGCCTCACTGGTATTTTGTGCTTTATGAACTGTCAGTGTGATGTAATATAAAATCAGAGACACATCGTAACTATATCCCCATCCAGTGGGACGGAAAATCTGCAGAGAAAGCACTGGAAAAAAAAATAGAAAAAATGACAGGAAATGTAAAATTGAATGAAGTAAGTTACTAGTAATTTCTGCTGTTACTCCAGACCTATTTCTGCTGCTTCCTCTAAAATTAAAAGTACGTCTATTATTTCTAATCACTTCCAATTCCACATAACTCATTGCTGGGTGCTAAAAACCAGCATCAGACATCATATCTGAGCTCTCAGGAAATAAGAGCACTGATAGCAGAGAGCCAGGAATCTGCTCCCTCTCTCCAATCTCTCCCTCTCTCCTCCTTCATGGACCAAGAGATTTATCTCCCAGCAAAACCAGATGTAAAAGGCTCTCAGGGCACTTTCTGGGACCGTGCTGGGGGCAGCTCAGAGCACGGCCAAAACACCACTTTTATATTGTGGGAGATGGCTCCAGTTCATGTACTGCATTCCCTGCTTTAAACTCTGCTGAGCCCAAGGTCACTGGAACAGTGGCCATGAATTCCATAACTCACTCCTCCACATTTCTGCTCTGCTACACCCATTAGGTATCAGGTGAAGCAAAAAATCTGTCCCCCACACTTAGGAAGCATAATCTTTATGTCAGTAAGCTGATGTATTTCCTGAAATACAATAACCTTTCTATTCTTATGGCAGGGTTAAACATGCTCCTGAACAAATTCCCTGAAATAAAATTTCATATAGTCCTCTTTCTAAAAAAGAGTAAAAATTAAAACCTAAATATAGCTGAGGTTTAATAAAATTGTTCATTTAAAGGGTTAATTTTTTCCTTGGAAAAAACTTATCAATCTGTTATTAAGTAATATTTTTAAACCCTTTTTTTAGAACTTTCAACCTGACATGTAAGTATTACAATAATTTAAATAAATCCTTTCATATGAGAAGATTTTGACTAAATTTGCCTATATTTGCTGAAAGTACTTAGAGAGTTACATGTTACTTTACCAAAGTCTCCAAACTTAAAATTGTTTTGTTTTAGCTGAACTGAAGCTCTGAAATATTACTAATCTCTCTAACTTACTCACAAATGTGCTACACAGCTTTTACAGCTGTACAAGTTACAAAAGCAATTTGCAAATCCTTATTTATGTTTTAGAAAAGTCAAATGAGAACCAAACCTCAGATTTATTTTATAATGTAATTGTAGCTATACATGTCAAACTGAATTATATCATGAAGAAAGCATGTCTTATTTCTCTAATTGACACCTGATCCAAGATAGTACCAGTTTCAACGTGCTTATCTATTTAGCTATCATGTGTAAGAGTTCATTTTTTTATTGTGTAGACCTACTTTCAATCCAGAAGTAATGTTTATGGAGAACTTCAATAAATATGGACACATATTCACAGCTCTAACTTACTACTTTCTTTCACTGAATTTTTTTCCTCCCATTCCCATGAGATTTCAAAATCAAGCACTTTACAGATATTTACATCAAAGCTAGGTCTTTTTTAATCTTTTGTGACACACAACAAACGAATATTTATTACATTTCCAGATACCAAAGCAAGCTGGGTTGCCTACTNNNNAAACCAAAAGAAACGGGGGTTCCCAAAAAAAAAAAAAAAAAAAAAAAAAACCCAAAAAAACTCAAAAAAACAAAAACAAACAAAACAACCAAGAGTCTTCTAGAAGTTCCCTGCAGCGCATGGCTTTAACTAGCTCACTTAAACACAACTTTCCCTGAAATGGTAAGTGTCTGGATCAAAGAAGAGAAATTCCCAAGTCTTTCTATGAACTTGAAAGTCTTTGAACTTCTTCTCCTTAGTGGGGGATGCAATCGCCTTTAAGGTCTGGAAATAAGCAAGACTTCTTGATTCCATTAAAAACAGTGCAGAAGTAAGAAAACAGCAGTGAATACTAGCTGAAAACCTGAGTTTTGCCAGCAAAAGAACATTTTGCAATTTCTTTCAGATTCCTTTTTCCACTGAATTTATAATCCTGTACACAGTAATAGCTGAGAACAATTGTAGAACAACATAGAAAGTAAATAGCATTCCCAGATACAAGCACTAAAAATAGGAATGAATGATGGGGAGAAGTCTAGTGAAACGGTTTGTATACATAAAGCAACATTATTAAATGTCCTGCTCTACTTCCAGGAGTCCCTTCTTGCTTTCCCAGAGTCTGCTCTCTTGAGTTGCGGATCTTTTAGCCCTGCACACCTCCTTAATTCCTTTTCATCTTCATCTGTTCCCTCTGTTGTTGGGATCTGGCATTTTTATAACCTTGTAGTTATTTCACAATAAAGAAATAGGATTTTGAGTTTCCAGCATTCCTTACACTTTTATAGAGCAGTTTTGATTCCATTTTCAAAATAATATTTAGGGAGTCCCATTTCAGTACAGTAACCTGCTGGCTGAATAAGAACCTGAGGCTCTTAACTTCCCTGATCCAGCTGTAAGGATATCAGGTGGTGAAATATTCTAAAATTTATATAATTAGAACTTCCTGTTACTTTTCCTCAGAACATCAGTATTGAAATGCTGCTAAAGACATGCATGATATTCAATTAGGTTCTTCATATCAACACAGGAATTCAGACATCAATAGGCATAAATGTTAAAAAACATCCCTTTTACCCTCTAGCATAAAAAAAAAATTCTTTTAGTATTACTAATTGTGAAGGAAATACATGGGGCTGAAGAAATGAGAGTAATATCTGCAGACATTAAAGCAGTTTTCAGTGCTTATTATGTCAAATTTAGAATTTTTGGTATTCTTCTTAATGTTAATAAGGATCTATCACTCTTACTCTTTTTGAGACAGCAAATTTCTATTTTTTGCTCAATTTAACTAACCCTATTCTGATCTTCATTCCCATCCCTTATGCTGTGCAGCTTCAAGGGACAATTATATTGAAAAGGCTTTTTCTAAAGCTCTCATATTCTCTTCCTCTTATAATTTAAATATCAATGTCAGATTGTATTTCCATCTTTCCACATGGACTTATGCTGAAATATAAGGGGTAAAATATGAAGCATAAGTGAATAGTGATCTCATTAAAAACTTCCATATGGTGTTTTGTTGACTTATTTTGCTTCAAATGTTTTAATAACTTGTAGTAATTTATTTTGCACCATCACTGCATGACAGAAAAAATATAGATATAGAAGTGCAAGCTGCAGTGTTTGCAATACTTAGTGAAATTGTCTGTATGATATTCTTATAAATCTCAACTCTACACTATTCCATGCTATTATTAGAGTGGTTGTAAAATGGTGGTGATTGTTATGAAAGACACTGACATTTCTCTACACCACTGTGATACCTAACAATCCAAATATGAAAGCAGAAAAAAGTACTGATTTGTGAACTTGACATTTTGACTTGTCACACTCAAACCAAAAAGTAGAATATTTCTGAAGCTGAGTGATATTTCACCTTATGTAGTCAGTGCTTTCCATTTTTTGCAAGACTTGTGAAATCCCAGAGCAGATTGGAGAATGGATTGACAGAACCTTTGAGGAGAAAATTTGAAGGCATTTGAAGATGAGAAGTTCAATGTGACTCTGCAGTGAGCTCTTGCAGCCCAGGAGCCCCCCATGAGCAGCAGGGCAGGGAGGGGATTCTGCCCCTCTGCCCCGCTCTGCTCAGACCCCCCCTGCAGTGCTGCATCCAGCCCTGAGCTCCCAGCACAGCAAGGACATGGAGCTGCTGCAGCCAGCCCAGAGGAGGCACCCAGGGGATCAGAGGGATGGTGACATCTCTCCTATGTAGACAAGGTGAGAGAGTTGGGGTTTCCCATCTGGAGAACACTCCAGGGCGAACTTATAGTGCCTAAATGGGGTCTATAAGTGCAACTTTATTGCAAGGATACATAGTGACACAACAAGGGAAAGTGGCTTCAAAGTGGAAGAGAATAGATTTAGAATAGATAATTGGAAGAAGTTCTTCACAATTAGGGTGGTGAGGCCTTCTCTGCACAGGCTGCGCAGAGAAGCTCTGACTACCCCATCCCTGGAAGTGTTCAAAGCCAGGCTGGACAGGGTTGGAGCAACCTTGTCTAGTAGAAGGTGCTCCTGCCCATGACAGGGAGTTGGACCTAAATGATTTTTAGTTCTCATCTGACCCAAACCATTCTATGATTCTATGATAATTTCATAGATAGTAAAATGGTTGTTTTTATTCTGGTTGGAGTGGGGCTACACCACTGAAATAGGAAGAACAGAAAGCCTTAACTTGCTGAAAGTGATGATAGCATTAACTGTAAAGGAAGCAGATTGGGATATTGAAGTGTGATAAATCTTGACCCTATGCTGTTCAAGCACAATGAAATCTCTCAAAAAACCTCCCAAACAATTTTTTTTTCTTCTACATGCTCTTGAACAAAGAACTGAAAAGCCCTGAAGATGAGCTCCAGACATCAAGCCACAGTTGCTGGAAATTCCTCACTAAACTTATAGCCAGTGATGATCTTTCCTCATTTACTGAATCTTCAAAATAATTGAGTGATAATGCATGTAATGCATCTTCCCTTCTCCCTGTGTTTTATGACACAGTTATGCAGTGGTGTGATTTATTCAGGACTGTATTTGAATGTCTGCCCGGGGAGGATAAAACCTTTACTTCTCTTAAGGCTTTCTAGCTTTCCTGGAACACAAATGACCTGAACAAACCTTGACCACCTATTTAAGAATTTTACATGGAGATACGGAAATCTCCAGTTTCTGTGCAATCTGTAACTTTAGTGCCAGAACACTGCCTGGTTCCCAATAATGTTCCAGCCTTGCCAAAACAGTCTGACAGTCTGACATGAGTGATGAACATTTGTGGTCAATGGCTGAACATTTCTGCAAGACTTCTCCAGGACCATGTTTTAATGTTTCAGATCATGAACATTATGATATTCTGTCATTGCTTTTATGTAGGAAACCTTATAAAAACCATCAATTCAGCTTCAGTGTTTCAATATGTGTGATCAATGTCATTCAGTGTTCCATGCACATACTTTGTCACATTTGCAGCCTTTTAGACCTTTGCAAAGCATGTTGTCTGGAGTGTCACTTTTTATAGACAGCTGAGGGGGAGGGAAAAATGGAAGAACAAATAATGTCATTCATTTTCAGGCTCTGTTACAGTATTTTCTGTAGGCATTTTCAAAATTTTCACCCCCCAGTGAATTTTCACGGGTGCTATAGCTAAACTAGTCCTTTGGGGATATTTTGGCAGCAGCTGATTTACAGCTAACCGAACTGGGAACAAGGCTTTTCCAAATATTTTTATGAAAGTATTTTACTTACTACTGCAGTTTTCCTTCCAGGCAGGTTAACACAAAGCTTAGCCAAAGCTAATTTAATTCCATGAGCTTAGTCTAGAGGGGTTGGGAGGTGATTCCAGTGTGGATGCATGACAACATGTTAAGAAAGAGTAAACTGATTGTGAACATAAAACAGATTTCAATGACGAGTAGTCAAATTGTCATGGGAAAGAAATTTTTAGGGCACATTTTGCCACCTTACCTTTTTTTTTTAAATCCTAGTCTGAAACACAATTTAAAAGCAGCACAAAAATAAACACCAAGCACTGTCAGTTAACACAGACCTTCAGCTAACATGGAAAGTACTGTTTCCAGTTCTGCATGGACATATTGCAGAGAGTACAAAAAAAGGGGTACAAAGATGATTGAGGGTCTGGACCATGTCTCCTATGAGGAGAGGTTGAGACAGCCCCTTCAAGAGGAACCCTTCAGGTAAGAGAAATAGCCAGTTACACCCTTCCTCTGAAGTTTGGCTACTTCTTTGTGTCTCTCAAGTACTGGTTGTTATTGTCTCTTATTAAAAGATAGGACAAAATGCCCTGAGAGAAAGAAAACCAAAGGAGCAATCCTAACCTCCAACAGATCTCTAACAACGTAAACAATAACCTCTGTGCAAAGCATAATCTTGCTCATTTTTTAGTAGGGAAAATAAAAATAAACCAAAAGATAACAACAAACCCCCCACCCAAGGGAAAAAAAAAAAAAAAAAAAAAAAAAAAAAAAAAAAAAACCAAAAAAAAAAAAAAAACCTCAAAAACAAAAAAAAAAAAAAAAACCAAAGAAAATGATATAANCACTCAACAACAAAAACCAAAAAAAATACCCAAGCAAATGTTATAAAATATTTGAACATCTTTGTTTCTCTCTTTTCCTTCCTGGAAAATAAAAACCTGAATATTCCTGATTCAAGCCAAGTGAAATAAATTAACATATGGTTTGCAAATAAATGTCTTCAAATATTTTAAGTTACAGATTGCAAAGGGTTGAAAAGACTTACATGTAGTACTTAGTTTATGCCTCCAATTCCAGACCAGAATTAATATAAAATCTGACCTGGTATTTAAAATGAGAATTTTAATAAATAACAGATTAGATCCCATGTGCATTCAATGTGTTTAACAGGTTGCATATAACAGCAGCCATTTCAAAAGCTTTGAAGAAATATTATGTGACACAAATATTTTCTTTGCATTTTAATTATTTTAATATAAAATTTCAATGGCTTTATCCCATTTGAAGTGTAATGTTTGAGATGAAAACATCAAACTATAGAGGATTTCATATAAGAAAATCCTTCTCTAACTTTATAATGATACATTAAAAGAAACTATTTACATTTTACATTACTTTCCCTTTTTAAAACTTTTCATTCTTTTCATTGTTGTTCATTTTCATTTGCAATTTTTTCAGATGTTATTCATTGTTGTTAAAATAAAATTTTCATAATTCACTGAAATGAGCTAAACCGGTTCTTGACCTCGCTTAGATAGAAAAATTTCATCTCTGTTTCCGTGCTGATGCCTTGTTCCTCAGGGTTTTTTGTCAGCACTCTTTTATTTATTTTATACATAATCATAGAAAAGTGTTCCAAGAAATTAAATATCTGTATTTACAATTTGTGAAGAACAATTGGGTGATGGCTTGTGGGGGGTTTTGGTTTTTGGTATACATAACTTGTGTGTGAGAAAATGAAGTTCATTCTCCATATTCATATAATTTAGGTTAAGATTTCCACCCAATGATTTTCAATATGGCTTGCTTTCATCAGCTTTTAAACATTGCCTCTAATTTATAAAGTACTCTTTCACCAAGGAAAGAAAGAAATACAATGCAACTTACAGCATAAGATGCAGATCAAGTGATGATCAGATTATTTAGACTTCTAAAAAGACTCAAGAGTTCAAAACTCTTTCATGCTAACATTATCCCTAAAGCTTTACACTGAGCACCCACAGTCTTAAACATTACAAAAGAAGCTTTTCAAAACATGCTTAGATCATAGATTTTTCCACCAATCTCCCCTAATACCTTCTTTCAATGTTCCTTTCTCCCCTCTCCCCTCTTATGACACGGAAGGTGTTGTAGGAATAGATCAAGAAGCAGAGTTAAATAGTACTGTGGATCCTGACTCAGGAACCCAGTGATTAAATCAGAGGATAGGAAGGTTTTGAAATCAGGCAAATGATAAAACCCCCTTTTCCTTTGGCATTTGCACTTGAAGACCTTGATATTTTTAAGGAGCAAATGAGGAACATAGGAGTGAAGACCATTCTATTACATCCCAGAGATTGTTTTCAGGCTCTCTGGTCACAGTGCATTCCTGTAAGTACTGACTGCTGTCTATGTGTCTATGATAAAATTTTATCCAATTTTTTTTTAGCCTTCTGCAGTTTTAGACATTTGAAATACCCTTCAAAATACCTGCTGTAATTTCAAGCACATGTTTTTTTTGAAAGTAATGAATTGAAGAAAATCTTCAAAATTAAAAAATTCCTGAATAAACTCTTCTACTTTCTAGTGTTGTTTTCAATGAAAAGGTTCCTGTTTCATTAAAATTTCTTCCATGGTTTTGGAAATGCACTGTTAAGAGTCGTGATATGGCTGGAGTAGATATAGTTGCCTTATGCATCTGAAGAAAAATATTAAGCTTAACAAGCAGCAAGCAGTAGGTGACAGAACTTTGGTTGAGATGGTAAGCATAGGCTGGTTAGCAGTGATTTTACCATAGCTTTTTCAATAGTTAATTATGACTTTTCAGAACCAAAAATTCCTCTCAGGAATATCCTGACTACAAATACAACACAGTCCTTATCTGTTTGATGTCCCTATTTTGGACCAACAAAAGTATTCCTAAGGACATAGGAATCCTAAACAGATCATTAAAAGAGAAAGCTGTGTTCAAGTGCCTGTATTTGGTTAGAAATACAGTTTAAGCCTGTATACCCCATGAGAGATGGGAGTACTCTCCTACTGGGCAAATGGCTGATGCTTGAGGATCATTCTGTGGTATTACATAAAACCAAAAATTACTATGTTGAGTATGGGTAGAAGCTTGCCAATCACCTCCTGACACTGATTAATTACATCAAATCCTCACTGTAACAGGAAAACTCCAGGCTGGGTGCTATTCTTACTCAATTCTTTTAGTAGTACCTGACAGAATCTGTTGTTCATAGCTAATATTTTCAGTACATTCATAGTCAATAAGCAGAAAACTACTGACAGATAAATGACATGAGCAAACTGAAGCTGAGCCATAAATCAGTATTTTTGCCATAAAATGATTACAGAAAAGTTCATCCTGCCCCTGAGACTGATACTCAATGTATTTCTTTCCACTTTTCCTGTAGCCAAGTCTTTCCCAATCTTTTTTAATGTAGAGAAAAAATGATACATATTTTCATATTCTTCACCACACTCTTATCTCTTCTTTTGATTTTGAAAGTTGGATGTAATTGTCAAAAGTTCTCAAGTCCTTAAGTCCCTTTTTTTTTGCTTACAAATGTCTTTTTTTAAAATTGACTCTTCATTCGAAACTAATCATTGTCATATCACTGTGTTTCCCAGATTGTAAACAGTGCCATGAAAAATAATATACTACTTTCAAAACAAACAAGAAAATTAAAATGCATCTTCATTGTTTTTCCATATCTAAAGTGTAAGTATTAAAAATAAGGTGATTACAGAGTTATTTAAGGATGTGCAATTAACCATCAAACATTCTTAATCCTCTTTTACTATTCAGTGATTTAGTACTAGAAATCTTTTTGAAATTTTCCATATGACTGGTGTGATAATAATATATTTTGCATATGGTTTGCATATGAATTAAAAAACAGGATTTACACACAGATAAAGCTCTGAACACTACAGAGGAAATTTTTCAGGCTTGATGATGTTCCACACTTAACACTAGAAGTGAAAATGTATGAAGTCAAGCCCCAGTGCCAGCAAGTGTGGTAAACATGCCAATATTGTAACTTCTAGTTGCAAAACATCATTACATCTATTTGCCAACTTGAAAATGGTAAACACGTTTGCTAAATCACTCTTTGAATTGCGATAGTGAAAGTCTTGACTAACATTTGTTAATGGCTCAGAAAACTGTTCATTTTCCTGTGCAAAAGATAAGCTATATTCAGCACCACAAGGCCTGATTTCTGTATCACACACACTACTGTAAATTGGTGATTCTTATAAATCAAAGAAGTAATTTGTCTCATTTTGAGACAATTTTTTTGAAAAAAAAACATTATGGAATGAACGTTTTCTCTGAAGTGAAAAGTTTGGTAACTTTTTCCTATCAATACGAGACAGTTGGGTGAAAATGAAGAAAAAAATCGTTTATTTAATAAAACAAGGTGCCCGCGGGACACAGAGAAAAGAACAAAACAAAAAACCTGTTATTTAAACTCCTGAAACTCACCTTGCCCCTCCACCCACAGCCGCTCAGCACATAGTACAGAGAAAGATGGCACAGCTCTTGTCCCATGGAAAAGAAATAAAAGAAAGTCCACACAGCCACTTGGGCAAAAATTGGGAATCTGGTAAAAGCTCTGTTATTAGTCTTGTCTTCACAGTAGATGAAGCAGGCAGGCTTGGTTTGCTTTCTCTTGCCGTCTTGGCTCTTCCAAAATCCAGGGCTGAGATGGAGGGGCCCCTCGATTTCCCGTCGGTCCCCAGCCAGTCAGCACCTGATGATGTGGTGCTCAGACCAAGGCCGAGCTGAACTGCTCCAGAAGAAAGTCAGGGGCTGCTGAAGGGTGGCCACTGTAGTCCAGGGAAAACTTCTTACCCAAGCTAACAACAAAGCCCCAGCTAGCTAAAGAGGCAATAACGTAATTCCCCTGCACCCCGGCCAGGCTGGAATGACCCCAGTGTCAACCAGCCCTGGCAGAGAGCTCACAGCTACACTTTGTTACTCCTGAAATGCTGAACCTGGAAGGTTTTTGAAGTCGGAGAGTGAGGTTGACTCTGCATCTTCTTTCTCTTGCAGCATTGAATTATCATTAGAAAGGTTTCCATCAAGTCCTCTCTGAATCTTTTTTACTGATTTACAAGGCCACTACTTTTTGTCTTGTCCTCCACTGATGTAGAAAAAATTTTGCTTTTATAACTGCTTTTATAGATATTTCAATGTGACTATGACAGAACACCCCTCTCTGTTCAAAACGTCTTTTTCAACTTCATTGGCCATATTTGCTGTAACATTGAGCATTGTGGCTTTTATTTAGATGTTCTTCAGTTTTTCCATGTATCTTTCTTGAAGTGAGCTCAAAGATAAACAATGTTCTGGGCCTCCAGACTGAAAGATTACTTTGCATGCACACAGAATATGTTCCTTTTCTTATATTTCAGAAAGACTACCTTGTTTGAGCACCACCAAACAGTTAATTCAAAGTCAGTTTTTTATCCTCTATCATATTACATTTGTCTATGTTTTTTCCCTGTGATTTACATAGCTTTTCATGGTAATTTTAAATTTTGTGTCCTCTAGTGTATTTGCATTTCCTCCTGATTTTGGGTCATTTATGGAATTAATAAACATATTCCATTATCTGAAAATGCTGAGCAGAATCAGTCCCAAGATGGAGCTCTGAAAAGCTCCTGTCAATTTCCTCTTCGATAATGAGCCATTGATAAATGCTTCCCAAGTAATATTTTCTTACTAGCTTTTCTAAGATTGTTTAATCTATTTCCATTCCTCAGTTATGAATGTATCATTTCAAACATTAAATAAATTATAAGTTTTTACTAGTACAAAGATACATGACAGCTGCTCTGTCTCTCCTAAATAGCTTGATCCTTATCCCGCCAGAAAGGAAACTTGGAATTATCTACAGCCTCATGAGTGTTTCTTAAAAACATCTTCATCACTTTTCAAGTGCCTGCAATTAAACAGTTCCAAGAATTTTGAGTGGGTACAGAAGGATGGAATTTTTCCAGTAATTGAAAGGCAAGCTAAGATACCTAATTTTGTCCACATTGCCCGTGCCCTTTTTGAAGATACATGTTACATTCTGGCTTTTTCTCTTTTTTCTTCTCTTTCTCACTTGTCTACATTGTTAACTTACTAGCAGTTCCAGATTGCTTCAATAACTCCTTTAAGCAGTTTAGGATGAAGTTCTCCAAACTAAGAAATCTGAAATACTGAATTTCCTTAAACCTCTCCCCTGATCTTATGTTTCAGGGTGAGCATGACCCATTGCTGCACAAATGCATAGATCTTTGTTTGCAAGGCCTGATGCAAGAGGTATTAGACATTTCAGAGTTGGCAGTCTCAGCTTTATCTTATTGCTCAGCTGCAGACCAGTTCCTTGATTCTTGTCTTGGTAATACCATGAATTTCCTGACATGGTTCACAGTAGCTTCATTTCAGTCTTAGCTTTTGTATTTTGTTGGGTTTTTCTTTTTCCTTAGTTATTTATATTCATCCTTTGTAACCTGACCTGATTTCTGTTTGCTTACATCATCTTCTTATATATAAGCGTGATACAGAGCTCGTGGTATCCTTAAATTGATTCCTGAATGCATATTTTTCCCTTCCTCTCTATTAAAATAATTTATCATTATATCCTCATTATGATTTTATTTTTTTTGAGGAACACTCAGATCTATGTATGGCGTTATAAACTAAGGAGAGAATAAAATTTGTACTCCTACCACACTAGAAAATCTTTCTTGATCATGATTAAACTCAGATTCAACTCACAGAGTCAGCATCTCCCACATTTCAAAAATAAGCTCGATTTCAATTATCACAGTGCCTTTCACATTTTACAATGAGCTCTTTAAATTCTGCAGTATTTTGTCACAGAGTAGATGCTCTATTGTGAAGCACAATCTCTATTTCCTTCCCTTCACAACACAGTAAGCATTTCTTAAATTCAATTTAGAATGCTTCAACATATGATAAATATTCTTTGTTCTGGAAAGCTTCATTCTTGTATTATCAGTAGGTTTTGTGACTTTAGGGAAAATGCTTTACATTCAGATCCCCTTTCTATCTTTATGCTCAATGAAGAAAATATAAAACTATGACCGATATGATTTTTAAGTTAAATAAACTTCAACTGAATTGAAGGGAACCCCGTTAGTTGTCACTGAGAGATGAACCAATTTCTATTCACTCACAACTCTAGATTATTAATAAGTTTGAATTTAAAATGTGTCTTACTTCCCTTAATTGCATTTTATGAAAATTTACCAAGAATAAATTAAGTTTGCTATCATTCAAACATAATAACAAGAAAAACAAAACTTTCTTATTGTTTGTTAACATAAAGAGTACAGAGTAAAGGATATGCCTTACAGATTCTTTAGATATGCAAGTATTATCAAGAACAAACAATTTTTTAAAAAGCAAATTCAGTTAGAACAATTTTTTAAAAAGCAATACCTCCAAATGCATTTCTATTACCTGTGCCTTTGATCAAGTTCTTGTGTTTATCTGTTTTTCTTATAAATCCAAAGCTAAAGGCCACTTCAGACATGTAGAATGGACTTCTGCATAAGCAATGTATATGCTTAAATGCCCTTTCTTAAATGGAAGTAACTTTCTAAACTGAACTCGCAGTGAAGGCTGAGAATTGTGATGTGACTCAGATAAATTCTCTATAAACATTTGATGATTTTTTAGGGCCTGTGAAAAAATTATCCTTCAAATTAAGTAAAAAAATAGTAATTGGCAGAAAGTCTGAAGGCTACAAAACACTAAGTAAATAGAGCTGTTGGTGAACAAAATGTTATCCCCAGCATTAGTGTTCCTTCTTAAAGGTCATCAATAACTCAAGAGAATAAATAATATATTCCCACATGCAACATATTCACTATCCTTTGTACATTATGTGGCTGCTGATCTCTATGATATTTTTCTTCAATCCTGAGGCAAGGTAGAGTAATTAATGAGTATTATTGACACAAGAGAGTTTTTACTTGTTCCCCTCCAGCATAGGTAAATGTCGCAGAGATCAGCTACTGTTCATATTCACTGAGCAATGAGAAGAGATTTTTGGCCATTTGCACCTTGCATTTTACAGAGCTGCCACTTGAATCAAATTGTAATATTAATGCAGTTCATAATGGTCTGTTTACCTGTGCGCTGGCAGATCTTCAAAGGCGTGCCATACCCTTAAACAAGAACAGTCTCTTGCTGGGTGAAGAGTTACACTAATTCTCTGGTTCTTCTAGCCATGCAGCAGCCTGTCTTTCTTCAAGCCCAGCATTGGCACCTGATTATGCTGGTTAAGAAGCAACGGGCATCACCTCTGGAAAGTTTGAGATGACTTTGCTGTGTTATGATCCAACTTCTTACCCAAATAGTAAGACAAGCATTGCAATCCAACAGCAAATTTCCCTGGTGGACCAAACATGCTATCCAACATCAATTTGCCTACTTGACAAGAAAGACTTCCATGATTTTTTTTTCAACAAAAACAACTTTGATTTTGTGATTTAAAACATTCAGACAATACTCTAAGAGGCCCAGGAAAGCTGTACAAGACTGTTTTCTCAGGAGCCTGTAGAAGAGCCTATCCAGCCCCTTAAGGCTGTAAGAGATTCCTGGGCACTGCCACTGCCAAGAGGCTGCCTCTGTGTGTGTTTGCCATAAAACTAGGACAAGATGAATGATCTTTCTCTTGCCTTTTCCCATTATCTGGCTTTCTGGTTCTCTGTTATCAAATGGAAGAGTTTCCTGCTGTTTGGCTACCAAGGAAGGAGTTCTTACAACTCAGACTACTGAATGAATATAGGAAATCTCTCAAGTGATGATTCAATTTTAGATGTCTCATGAATCAGTTGAATACCTTTTTTTAAATTATGGTCCTCAATTAACTATTTTTATGTTTCTGCATCAACACTGTTTCACACAGCTCTAATGAAACATTGTCAGCTCATTCTACAGTTTAATGACAGACACAGTGAGAGCTTTTGTCACCAGTCAACACTTTATAGGAATGATTTATTGAAATATTGACAGACCAATCACACTCCTGTTAATAGTTCATCATCTTATCTGTGGGGAAATGTCAGAGCTAATTCTGTGCATTCTGTATCTTCTACATTTCTTATTTCTGACAGTTCAAAAAAACCCCAACAAACCAAGTCAAACTGCACTCTTGACCTCACTTCAGCTGATTTGCACTGTTCTGAAGATAAAGAGCAAAATGCTGACAGTGGTGATATGATTTTACTAAGTAATAAGGAATGTGAGAAAAAGACCAAGTCATAGAGAAGCCTGAAGTAGGGAGAACTTGAGTGATGGTGCAATCCAGAGGACTGCTACAGAAAGATAAACACTAGAGAAAGTGTTTAGATTGTGTGGGCAGGGTAAATCCAGAAAGACAAAAAAGAAATTGTGACAACTTAGATCTATCTCTTACATTTCAATCCCATGCTTTAATAAAGTTTCAAGGTCAACCATCATGCTACCTGATGTTGAGGATCAGTAACGTGCTTTTGAAAGTATTATTGCAAAGGGGTTAAAGTGGGAGATCTTCTGTGAACATTGCAATTTTACTGAAACCAGTGAAGTTACATGAGAGATGAGTTATAATTTGCAGTTCAATATACCGTGTAATTCACAATTTTTTGAAATGGATTTTTGAGTTTATGTAATCCTGGTAAGGATTCCACGGTATCTGAAATGTCTCATTATTCTTTTCAATTCTGAAAATAAGCCCAAACAGTGTACAGCTGTGTCCAATTAGGTACCAGACCATTCTTCTTCCATAAGGAGAGATCAATTCCCATTTTCAATTGCACAATAGTTGTGCAATTATTAAAAATAATTAAAACTTGATTGTCTCCTGGGGGTTCCTTTTTAAATTTAAAGAATAACTGAAATGAATCTTTAAGCCTTTCAAAAGCATAGTGAATGTTTTAACTCCACCTTTTCCCAAGAACATATGAGTTCCAGTCTATGACCAGATTTCCAAGTATGGGTAAGTGGAAAGATTTTGGTTGACGGGGACACAAGGTCACGCAGACACCAATATGATGAGCATGATCCGTTTATTTCTAATACAAGCTCCTTTTTATCTACTTTCATAAGCCAGCTTTTCTATATGATTAGCAATGCCTTTCTATATGATTAGCAATTATTCATTGGTTAATTTAGCAGTCTGTCTATTACATTTCAGCACATGATTGGTATATTTGCAAAAGCGTGTTTTTGCATGCCTTGCAGTTTTAAATCAACGTTCTCAGCATTTTGCACTTTCTTCAATCGTCCTATTGTTCTTCAATTGCTCTTTGTTCTTGCTTCTTACTATGTTTCTTCTTCATGGTCAGTCGGTACATGTTACACCGCTATAGTCACGTCCTCTTCTTTCCCATCCTCTTCTATCTCATTCTGCTCTATCTTGTAGTCTAGGTTGCTCAGTAACAGCAATTCATGACCTCATTCTCACAAAAACCTGTCTAACAGAGATTCACCTAACTGAGATCCTTCTACAGAAAGGCATGACACAATATTCTTAAACTTCATTTCTCTTAAATTCCCTTACCGTCTTGTACAACCCTTGCAAAAACCTGACAGGACTGGAAGGGAGACTAAGCATGTTCAGAGACTGTACAAAACAGGGAGGAGCTGTCAACGCCACCGAAAGCAGGGAAGCTGTGCAGGAGAGACCTCGACAAATTAAGATGGGCAATCACCAGGCATGTGAAGTTCAACAAGGGAAAGGGTTGGATTCTGCACCTGGAATGGGGCAATCCTGATTATTGTATATACTGGGGAACAAGAGGCTGGAGGTCAGTGGTGCAGAAAGGGTCCTGGTCCTTGGCCAGCTGAACATGAGCCAGCAGTGCTCTGGTGACCAGGAGGGACATCCCTGTCCTGAGGGGTGTCAGGCCCAGCATCACCAGCTGGGCAAGGGAGGGGATTGTCCCACTCTGCTCTGCACTGGGGCAGCCTCACCCTGAGTGCTGGGGGCAGCTTTGGGCACCACAACATAAAAAAAATAAAAGGCTGTTAGAGAGTATCCAAAGGGGCCACATGAGGAGCAGCTGAGGTCACTGGTCTGTCCAGCNAAGGGGCCACATGAGGAGCAGCTGAGGTCACTTGGTCTGTCCAGGCTGGGGCAGAGGAGATTGAGGGGAGACCTCACTGTGGTCTTCAACATCCTCATGAGAGGAAGAGGAGGGGCAGGCACTGGTCTCTTCTCTGTGGTGACCAGGGACGGGGCCCAAGGGAATGGCCTGAAGTTGTGTCAGCAGAGGTTTAGGTTGGATATTAGGAAAAGGTTCTTCACCCAGAGGGTGGATGAGCACTGGAACAGACTCCCTGGGGAAGTCACCACAGCACCAAGCCTGGAAGAATTCAGGAAGCATTTGGACAATGCTCTCTGGCACGTGGTGGATTTTGGGGGCTGTTCTGTGTGGGGCCAGGAGTTGAGCTTGAGGATTCTTGTGGGTCCCTTCCAATTCAGAATATTCTGTGATTCTATGAATCAAAGGAGCTCCTATTGTTAAGGGTATAACTACTGAGAGGAAAATATCTCTCACAATGCTACCAACTACAGTAAGATGGCATGGAGTTTTACTTCATGGACAAAGGATTGTTTCATAAATAATCCATTGAGAAAAAAAAAATGACTATTAAGACAGATCATAAAATAGCATTCCTTCCCTTAGAAATTCTGACATTTTGAATTTTGGTATGAGACTAGCAGATAAAAAATAAAGAATTTCTAAACAGAAATTAAAGAGAACATTTAGGAATAAAAACATAATTTTAATGAAACAGATCATGTTCTATAAATCCTAAAATATATTATATAATGTCTCCATTCAAAATTAAAGCACTTAGGTTGAAATTAACAATATAGGTCTAAGAGCTTTAAATTTTTGCCACTAAAAATTTGTCAGAATCAGCACTTTATTGGTATTTGGATTTGAGGGAAAGGCACAATTCCACAGGGAATGAAACCATACTTTCATGTAGGCTTTCATAGCCTTTCCTATAAACTATACTACCTGCAGCAATGTTAAAGAAATCATTACATTTAGGAAATCAAATCTCTCCAGCTCAGAATCCATTCTAAGAACAATTAAAATAAAACAAAAAGGCTTTCAAAATAATCTCTTCCAGTGCAGCTATTACCACTGCAGATAAAGGGTCATGATGATCCTTTGCATTGCTTATCTTAACCTCTAAGTTTGACTTAGTATAAAACATTGAAATCCAGCTTTGTCCATCTGCTCTATATTAAGTTATCAAAGAACTTATTATTTTATCTGAGTCTTAACTTGTCTCAAAGGAATGTTTAATATGGTCTTCTGACAGTTTTAAATTTAATTATTGAGAAGACAGTGTTGTTACAATCTTGTATTTAAAAACATGGCAATAATTTAACAGGAAAATCTTTAAGGACATTAATTCTTGGTGTGACTTGGGAACATAATAGCTATCATACATGCCACCCAGCCCTGCGTCTAGTTTCCAAAACCAGATGATTGGTGTCATGAAACATTGGCCATTGGCTGGAGAAGGGCCAGGATGGGAAGAGCTGCAGATGATCCCTCTCTTTAGTGCTCTTCCTCTCTCAAAGCTCTTTTTTAGTTCTGGGGCTGCCTTAGTGGAATGTGATTCCTGAGAAGTCACTTCCTAGAAATTTTCTTTCTATAAGTTTTCCCACTGTGAAACTTATTCAGATAAAGAAAATCTTTCTTTTTCAGAAAATATTTTCATGGATTTTGGGCTTTTTTCCCCCAAACTTGCTTTTTAAACTCCCTGCGCATGTAAACCAGGACACATAAAGTTTAGCAATATTAACAGTTTGACTGCAGCTTTGCCATGGGCTGAGGGATTATGGAATAGTGTGCAAATCCCGCAGTTTATCTGACAAACCAACCCTAAAACTCCTGGTAGAAATGTTATTACCGTGTGCTGTTCCAGCCAAGCTCTTTTGAGAGGATAAATGTACTCAAGTCTCACAAACTTCATGACTCCAAGAATCAGCCTATCATTAGAAACAGGGCTAATTTAATCATACGAGTAAGATGTATTTGGGACCTAACAAAAAGAAAATTGAAATCAATGGCATTTGCTTTATTGACTTCAGCTTTGTTTGGCTTAAATCCTTAGGCTCAGTTCCAGCTGTCAATTCATTTCCAGAAATGAACTTAAGCATGTGCTTTAGTGATTAACTTTCCTGAAGAGGCATGCATTTAAGTGTGTGCTTAAATGATGTGTTGAATTGGGATTTTAAAAACTGAATGGGTGAAAATTTCCCAATATGCTATAATAATTTCTGAAGAAGTGCATTTGGGCGTGTAAATTTAGACAAGAGTTAAAACAATGAGGGACAATAACGATTCTCTTATGATACATTGAGTAATTCAATACACGATTTTGTCTTTTTAGAAGTTAATTTTTTGAGAACAATACAAAGTTTAATGGTCAAGAACAACACTCTGACAGTTACAATATATAATAACCCCTCACATTGTTTTTAAACAATTTATGTAACAAGGCAAGTCATTACAATAAAATATCCCCAATTGCAAGAGTGGATGATAATCCATAGCTAATCAGTTTTCACTATACAAACCTGACATCAATTTTAGTTTGGATGGAAAGTGTTTTCATATATCTTTAAAGGACTCAAAGCCCCAAAATAGAAGCAGCCTTATGATTGTCCAGATGATCCACTTTCATCCAACCACTCCTAACTGAATATTCAGAGATTGTAAAACAATTTCTGGAGCATAAGAAGAAAGGCTGATAGTTATACCACACAATTTAAAAGATATATGTACATACCTGTTAGCAAGCCTCTGAAATAAAAAAAAAGTCTATGATTTATTGTATAACCTTATTTGTAATATAATTTTACTATTAAATAGAGGCAAATATTTTAATTTGTGGTTGAATCTAACATGTCTAAGCCTGAGTCAGTAAATTTGAGTGCTAAATGAATATTGATTCAATGTTTTTATGCTCTGACAATATCCAACTGTTCCAGGCTTCAATGAATACTGTATTACGCTATAAATCCAAGAAATTCATTATTAAATGTTGCGCCTTCTTATTACTAAGAATGCAATCATTCAGGTTTTAGGATAATTAAATACAGCATATACTCGACCCTGGAGAGCTGCACCTTCTGTTTTTCCTCTATGATGTGTTTTGACCTAGTTCCAGCTTACACATGGGGAAAATGTTAAAAGCATATAATGTATATACAGGCATTGACTGATACTGAGGACAACAAGCAAAAATGTCCTTTCAGTTGCCAAACTGCGACTTAGATTTTGAGACTATTTTTAAGCACTCAGTATGACTGCACTTCCCATAGACAGTATATTCTTTCTGAATCAAATTCTGCTCTCGATTACCATGGCATTAAAGAATTATTTTTATTGTCTTTCAGGGGTTCCCCTGGAAGGTGGGTAAAGGTCACAATTTGGCTTTATATTACCTGATAAACACAAACCTGTAGAAACGATCAAGAAAGTCTTCAAACCTGAGGTATGTTCCTTAAGGTCAAAATGGTTTTGGAAGTTGGATCTTTAGGGATTTGTTACTCCCTCAAATCAAGAACGTATTATTTTCCTCTGAGCACCCTGATTAAGGTATACAAAAATGGATCATGCTATTTGGAAATGTGTTTATTTATTTCAAATGGTTCTGTTAATTCTCTCTGCAAAGGTTTTTCAGCTAAAGGAGGTCTGCTGGATATTGCCTAGAATAACCTTTCAGAGAGCACACAGTCCAGGCTGGCCTACCAGCCCCTGCTTACTAAGTTCTGCTCAGATCTAGATATAGATCTACCAAACTACCAAAATAGTTTCTTTGTCTCAAAGACATAAACTTTCTGTTTCCCTTTACACATCCAGATCTAGCCTTCACAATATCCTGTCTTTTTTAATGCTGCATATTCTCCTGAGAATCTCCCCTGAATACACATGGACACTTAACACTTTCACATGCACCACTTTCTTACCATGCAAGTGTTGAATGTCTGGGCCTTTGTTGCTAATGACACTGCTCCTTCTTCCAAAAGGGAAAAGAACTATTAGGCCCTTTCCACTCTGTCATTGAACATACCTCTCTCTCATCACCACTGGTGTTTCAATTTTTATTAAAGGTGAGCACCAGCACTTTTTCTCCTTGCTCTTCCCCCATGACTCTGTGATATTCCCACAATATCTGCCTGATTCAGTTTATGACTTGCTAAACTGTGACTGAGCAAGCTCAAGTATGAGACTTTACACAACCCCATTCAAGTCCTTTTTGAATGCAGACTTCTGCCACACTTATCAATCCCGTTAACCTGTACAAATTTTTGGTGTTTTCCTTCTGCCCCTAGAATGCTGACTCTGAGGTCAGGAACCATTCCTTTGGATATACATTTCTGCCCCAAAATCAATGTTACCACAAATAAACAGCTGCCAAAAGTACAGCTCCTACAGAATTGCTCAAACGTCTACCCATAAAAGTAATTCTGCAGACATACTTATAAACAATCATAGACAGCTGATTTACAGGTACCTACCTAATGGATTGATTTAGCATTAAGGGTACTTTATTTTCATGTAGATTCCCTACTAGTTTCACCAGAGAAACCAGTATCAGCTTTTCTTTTATGGCTATCAAAATTAGTCAATTTAGAACAGAGTAAGTGTCATCTAACTAACCAGTCTCAAAGCCCTAAAGTACCTCTGTAAAACCAACAGAATTATTGGTTTTCTTTGATGCTAATGCATAAATTTGATGAACTGGTCACAATAAGAGTTTGGAAGTTTCTGTGTTATCACAAGAAATTAACCTATTTTATTTTTATTGAGGGATGTATTTTGAATAGGCACTTCAGATTGCCCTTGAACCAACATATTAAATTAAAGGACAGATTAGAAAAGTAACTTCTGATTATTAATTTTAATTTTTCATGGGATTTAAAAGTTCATCATAGACATTAAGAGATGGAAAACAATAAAAGCAAATCTTTCCTATTTTGCAAACTAACAAAGTCAGATATCTAAGTATTTGAGTTTTGTACACCATCCATAGGACCAGTGAAGATACAGTCAAGGTGTTTTATTCAATCAGAAACATTTCTCTGTAACAGAGCCTTCAAAATTATGAGGGCTACACTTGAAAAGAAATACTGGGTGTAATAGATCACTTGGTCCTTCACTACCATTCATCAGATGTAAATAAGTTCCTAAGGGGCTCTTTACTCCACCACACATAAAATTTTGCAGGGTATGTGGTTTATCAATAAAACTGAATGCTTTTTAGCAGCCCAGCAGTAGAAGTGTAACATATGAATTTAATTCATAGCTTTGCTATGTAAGGAAGTTTTCAGGGCACAATTTGGTATCGTAAGAGCCCTCTTTTTGAAATTGTTGTTTCATTCTGTAAATTTCATCATGAAAATGTTCCTGGTGGTTTTGATCAGAATATGGTCTTCATCTTTTCTCTGTGTTTTTCACAGAATCACAGAATATGCAGAGTTGGAGGGACCCATCAGGATTATCAAGTCCAACTCTTTTTAAATACTCAGCTTTAAATCTTGTTTTCCTGTGGTAGGGTATGACTTCAGCACTGCTACTACCTTCCAGGAATACAGCTAAGAAAATACTCAAGTAAGTTTTCCCAGCCTTGAGGACAGCTGGAAAACAATTTGATATATTTTTTCCACATCATGACAACATCCCACTTCTCCCAGTACTTTTAACACTGGGGCTCAATATTGTCATCTGACATGTTGACCTTCATGGGCATTTCTCTTGCCGCAGAAAGGTCCTTTAACTGCCTCTGCAAAAATTGGCTGGTCAGTTTTAGAGGGAATTATGACCATGGTCCACACCTCACACTGAAGAAAATACACTTGGGATAAAATCCATCAAAATCCATCTTTGATGCCAAGATCCTTTTTTCGGTGTTATTCCTGTCATATGAAAGTTCTAGTCGCATATGACTTCTCTAAAACTTAGAATTTAAAGCTTTCCATCGATTTCTGTCTGTACAGAAATCTGTGCCAAATTTTCAGGTATAAATAAGGCATAGCCTACAAAATGTCAAATGCCATGGAACAGTTATTCATTAAGGATATACAGTCTGTAAAGGAACATGAAGCGTCAAGGATTTTCTTGCAACTTCCATACCCATCAACTGAAGTTTGGACAAGGCAATAAATCAATCTTATGGCATCCATCAATTTAATCAGGCACCTACTTAGAAAAGCTCAGAGGTTCTGAAGCCTGTGAAATGGCATTTTTCCACAACACTTCAATCTGTTCTCAATCATGTAGGTATGGTGTCTTAAAATTTACTTTAGTGACTAAAGGAAGATAATAAAAATTAGGAATTAAAAAAGGGGTCAATATACTTCCGGTCATGTTGGAAGGAAAGAGGACACTAAATTAAACAGGAATTGTGATAGTCCACTGGATAATGTAAATGTCTAAAGCCACAAATACACAAAATATTTTGGGTGGCCTTGAAGTAGGACTTCCTTGTATTCTGATAGTTCCCCTGCGTATTCTTTTATCATGATATGCAAAGATATTTTGTCAACAGGTATTCAGGGTAGCTTCATAAATTTCAAGAATGCTTAAACATCACTGATACTTGACAATACAAGGCAGAAATGTAATCCTGATGTGTGAAAGGAATGTAATAAAATCACAGCAAATATAAAAAGTATAGGAGAGAAGATATGTTGTCATTAAGTTCTGCTAATTGTGGCCCAACAAAGGCTACTTAGCTTTCAGATTTTTTTAAAAAATACAGATCTCACAGCAAAATCTGCTCTCATCAAGATCCACATTTTCATATGGTTGAACATATCTGAATGAAATTTTCAGCAGAAACAATTCAAAGTAATGGTTACTATATTTTTTCTGATGCATGATTTCATCTTTTAGAGACTTCCTTCTTTTTCTCTATTTCCTATTTAACTAAATTATAATTTGGATACCATGTAAACATTCTGCTGTTACCAAATAAATGTTACAGGTATTTTGTTTTGGAAAACACAGATAACCTTCTAAAACATAAGAAGAAAATAAAATTTTGCAAACCCATAATATTTCAAATGAACAGAGCCCTGACCTCCATTTCCTATTGGCATCTGCATGCACTCATAAGAAGATTAATTTCTGAAACTAACATTCTCCCCCACCCTTTTAACTGAAGATGTTGAAGGAGCCTTACTGACCACTTTAAGGTGCAAGGAATATACAGTAATAAGGGTGGATATAGTACTATATCTATAAGACATAAGAGTGTCTTCCAAGACAAAATCTCTTGTTCAGAGACTACACAAAAACAGGATAAAAAGATATCCAATTTTTTAAAGGTGTTTTTAATCTGAAGTAAGAGGCAGACTGATAAAGAGAGAAGACAGAAAAAAAAAAATAAAAATGAACAGTGATACAGCATTCATCAGTTAGGTAGAAAGGATTTGTGGGTAATAAATCACAGAAATAGAAGACTGAAAGGCTAAGCTCAAAGGCAGCTATACTTGTGGTCTCACATAGAGTTCAGGAAAGCTCTTTTCCAACAACAAGGAGAGGCAGGATGATAATGCAGAAATGTTTGAAAATTAACAAATAGATGATAGGTGATCAGTCAGTTCAGAGACCAAAAAAAATGATCAAATTAAGCCTCGAAAACGAAGATAAGTGACTGAGATATGGCATGATAGATGAAAGACAGAGCAACACTTGCAGGGTCAAATTTAGGAATGGGAAATAGTCTGGCTTGTGTTCTTTAACCCTCAGATACAGCTGGTAAACAACTAGTGGAAGTAAAGGAGCATTATCTATCACCTGTTGGCATAGAACCATTACCAGCAGAATTAATAATTATCTATTTACTAGAGAATAAAAAGTCTTTATTTTTCTCTGATTCTGTAGTCATACAAACTTCAAATGTACATAAAAATAACTAATACAGGAGCCAAACAAATTAAATTGGGAAAGTAAGGCCCACTTTTATAATGGAAAATAAGTTTGAGTAAATTTTGTTAGCTTCTCAAATCTACACCATAATTTAGATTAAACTTAATCGTAGAATCATATAATATCATAAGTTTTAAGGTTCCTACAAGGGTCATCAAATTCCAAGTACCTCAAATATTGTAAAATTGAAGAGCTAGCACCCATCTGTATCAGACAACATGAAATACAGTTTCTGCTTCTACTATAGGCATGAATAGGAGAAAACCTCAGGATGCTGCTAACACATTCTGATTTGAAGTAGCAGATGAATTGTTCTTGTGATGCCTTTTGTCAAGAATAAAAACTACCCATGAATAAAAGGGTGATATGGTGAGCCGTGACAAGTGGATGATTATACATTTAGTTTATTGTTTCATCATCCTCTCATAGCACGGCTCCAATAGCATCATTATGTTGTCCATATTTATATTATCGGAAGATTTCCACCATGTCATGGACTTTCTGTATTTGACATGGGGAATGGCAGAACCGAAGAGATTGGGAACTACTGAATTGACAATGAAAATCACTAATTGCTCCTGTATTCAAGAAATGTAGACATCTAAAATGTAGACATTTTGACATTTTAGACGGTATAACTGTTTTCTACTCAGCTCAGAAAAGCCTGTTGGACACTACCTTTCCTTTTGCCCTTCAGTTCCTGCTTCATGTTACTCAGTATCCATCATAACATTGATTATGAACTTGGCAATTCTAGTTCATCCAATATCACAGAGAAAATTACATGTCCCTCAAAATAAAATTACAGCGTTCATGAATGATCAGTCAAGCACATCTCTTGCTTGACTGAATGCACTCTACCTGTATAGCTGTCTCGTGGTAGAGTCACTTAGTTTTGAAATGCTGTGTTTGTAGTACACACTGGAGGGCAGAGATTGCCAAGCTAGTGCTGGTTAAGTGGAGGTAGAACAGGGCTTTTTAGACTGGCACAGTGCAATTGCAGCTGTTTTCCTTCTAGGGTCATGCTATCTTTGCTGGAGTCGCTTGGGTAAGGACTGGAATGCAAAACTATTGCAGGATAATTCCTTGTAATAGTGCCAGATATTTTTAGATATGTCAATATGCCATTACAGCATCATCAACTTCTATCTACCTCATAGCAGGTAAGCCTTCATCACAGCTGAAATACCCATGAGTTTTGTGACTTTTAGAGGTCTACCAACATAAGCTGTTTTTTCAACAAGAAATGGTTAAGTTAGTAATTTTGAAGTAAGTATCACAAAAGGTTTTCAGAAAAGGAAGGTAAGATAATATTATATAGCCTATGAACTGATAAAATATAATAGTCCATTTTGGAGAATTATGAAAACAAATAACTATTGTATCTAATTTGTTTTAAGGTTTGGAAGAACTGAAAAAGTATATCTGATCATGCTACTTCAGCATTCCTTCTGTTAACATGTTGTCCATAACACAAAGACATTTTGACTGTGCTTCAATTCACACAAAACTGCAGAATTAGTCTTTTACATATGAAAATTGCTAGAAATTTGGGGGCAGTTGATGAAAACTTTGTTTAGAGAAAAACATAATTCTACTTGTGAGTGTAGCAGGTCTGGATAATGACTCAGTCAAAGCAATATTTTGAACTGTGACATTATCAGGTGAGTAAAATTTAGTAAATTCTTCAACTGCTCACCATCCTGGAGGTATTCAAGGAATGGCTGGACATGCCATTTAGTGCTACTAGTGCCATTTAATGTAATAGACAAAGTCTTATCAGTCAAAGGTTGAACTCCATGATCTTGGAGGTCTTTTCGAATCTTAATGATTCAATGACTCTAATTAGCATGGAAAGGTTTGGGTTTTACCTGAGACGAGATAGGAAATGCAGAAAAGTTAAACTCTTACAAGATGAAAAGTATTTTCCAACCAGTTCATTTGCAGAACACTGGAGGATATGCATGTCACATATGTGACATCTGGAAGTGACAAATCTCTCATTGCCTTTATAAAATGAGTTGGTTCTTCTCCTGTTTCGTAAGGGTGGAGAATCTGCAACAGACTTTAGTGGAAAGTTTTTCCTCAAGAAAATAAATGTATTATTTCCTGGTGGGTTATAATGTTATTCCTCCTCTTGTAAGTACAAAAAAACCCCAAACAACTAAAGCTAAAACCAAACCAACTAAAAAACCCTGCAAAATCAAATGCCAAACCAGACCAAGATCTGACAACAGAGATTTAACTAAATTTTCACCCCCCAAAAAAATCACAGAAGACTGAGTGATGGTGCATATTCTGTTTCACAAAAGAAAGTTAAATTACCTCTGTGATTATTCAGGGAAAGATTGCACTTTTAAAACTTAGGTGACTTTGGTGACTTCAATGAGGCTCAGTGACTTCAACACTTAAAGTGCATAATTATTCATGACAATTAGAAATTTTCTGATTAAACAGAAAGGAATTCTTTCTTTGAAGGGGAAGAAAAGACAGTAGTACTTTGAGCAAGTTGTGCATCATATATATATATTCATTCTAGACCTAATCTACCATAGTTTATGTGGAAAGGAAGCAAATACAGAAACTCTTACTCATCACATTACAGAACTATAGACAATACACCAGAGAATTACAATCTTAGAAAGTAAAAGACCTTACCCAGTGAAAACTCCTGCTCCTCTTAGCATGAATGCACTGTCTACATAAGTGACAAAAACCTATTTGAATTAGAACTATGATTAGTATTGTTCAAAACTTTAGAGGACAGAATAAAACTGTATAGAAAATAGTTTATGTTAGATCAGTGCCTGTCATTATCTCTAAGGAAAGAAAGGGTGGAAAAGAATCCAGGGGACAATCTTTCAAGCTGCTGATCCAGCTTTTAGGAATGAATTAGCTCTGCCACTGTAGGTGCATCTGAAGTGTCCAGAATAAATACCTGGAGCTGCCTGAGATCATTTGCCTTTAGTTTCAAAAGGGTACCTCCTATCACACTGGCAGAAGTTTTCAGTACATCTAAACTGGGAGCAGAACCAGTTACTCATTTTTATCAGACTGTAAACTTTTACCCACTAAACATCCCTCTGTTAGCAAAAAACTGTAAACATTGTACAAAACACAAGACAGCTTAGCTCGATGATGCTCAATGAAGCATTAGTGCTGCATAATCTGATTCATTTGGTGCTTTAATAATGCAAAACATAGTTTCTGCTTTATTACATAGCTGTTAATGCAGAAATGACATGCTTACAAAAGATTTACTATATTACTATTTGCATATAGGCTTCCTTAATAGATGAGAGTGTTTACTGCTCCTTTGAAATCAAAATATTTATTCTAGGCATTCTAGACTGAATAAAGACTGCCATCTTCTGCTCTAACTGCAGCAGATAGAGATACCCAGGTTAGCCTCATAACAACACTATATGTCTTCTCTTTATCCATTACGGAGTATCTCCTTACCCAGTAATGTAGTAAGAAATATGACTATAGAAACTATTTTGAGTTTTTACAACATGCTTTTTAGAGCTACATATCTTTTGTTCCCTTTCTGAAAAACAGAGAGGGAGCAACCCGAAAAAGGATTTAATTGAATCGTAAATTATCCTGAGTTGGAAGGAACCCATAAGGATCACTGAGTCCAACTCCTGGCTCTGCACAGAACAATCCCAAAAATCCCACCATGTGCCAGAGAATGTTGTCCAAACTTTTCTTGAGCTCTGGTGCTGTGACTACTTCCCCAGGGAGCCTGTTCCAGTGCTTGACCTCCCTCTGACTTTAAATTTTTTTCCTGATATCCTATACCTCCCCTGAAAAATTTCATGCAATTCCCTCTGGTCCTTTTGCTAGCCAGCAGACTTAATGGATTACAAAATACATGAACATAATGAAGAACCAAAATGGATTACAACTTCACTGTCAGTCTTTCTTCTCTATCCTGGCAGTATTACTACCATTACTGATGCTCATTCAAAATTTATTTAACTTAGCAACTGTTAATTTGTGTGTAGTTCAAAAATTTCTGTTGAGCTTACTCAAGTTTCACATACTTCAGGCATGACATGTGGAAGAGCAGGCCAGAACCCAAAAGGACAATTTAGAATTCTGAGAAAATTGTTTCTGTTTCAGCCCATAATTTATCAGGTATCCTATGAACTCCAGGTAATTTAAAAAATAAAAAAAAAATAAAAAAAAAAATAATTTAAAAAAAAAGTCAAAAGTCAAAGAAATAAGATCCCAAACTAAAAGAAATTTCAACATTTTTCTGTCATCTAATATAAGAGATTCAACAGAAAGTATTCCATGAGTCAGGGTTACAGCTGATCTCTTTTCTGAAGAGATCTTTTGTTATAAAATATTCCTTTGTTCACACAGAAATATTTCCAATGAATGTATGACCCAATTTCAAAAGGATAGTTTGTTCTTAAAATCAGATATTGGGGTGTACATTCAAATAGGCAAGGGGAGAAAACAGGCAAACATATCTCTGTCCGACAGTGGAAAAACTCACAACACAGAACTGATGGTGATGCCTCCTCCATGCTAACCATGTCTGTATCCAAGTAGGTGTGAGACACATCCTAAGACATCCCCTCCCAGAAAGGATATTCATAGATTTAGAATAAGAGTTTAAATAGACTTTACATGTCTAAATACAGATTGACTTACATATTTTCTTTTGTTTATTTCATTCAGTGAATGATTACCTTTTACAAAACAGAATAGCTCCAGTGAGAGACAAAAATATATTCATAACAGAAAAGCTATTTATTTAGAGTGTAAATCTAGAGCCCAAGGAGACACAATATTGCAATCTCCCTGTTATGGATTAGGTAGAACAGCAATTTGAAACAACCTAGAGGTTTATGGCTGGAACATAGGTCCCTGATGTCAGCAGCAAGTTCCCTGATAAAAAAGCTACTGGATATTCTGGGAGTGGGGAAAGGTGATGAACATTGTTCTTCACCTTGTTTCTTCTTTTTTTCTTCACTTTAGCTGGATAGAAAGAAAAAGCTTTTTGAAAAACCTCAAAGCTTCCTCAGAACATACTTATATGTATAAAGATCTAACATTACTGACCTCTCATCTTTGGATCCATGTTACAAGGAGGGCTGGCAATGACATAAAAATCAGGGAGAAAGGAAACAAAAGAATGATACTGACATGAAGGAAGCAGAAGGACACAAAGAAAGAAAATGTCTTTAACATTCAAGAGGCAGATCTGGAACAAGATGCAGGAGGGGAAAAAAAGAAGCAACAATAACAGAAAATCACTATCCTTTATTTGAGGCAGTGACAATTTCACCTCAAAGGCATTCATACCTTCAGTGACATTCCTAACATTTGTCCCTCTGTTTTCCTTAAGAGGCAGATAAGTGCACTCCAGAGGAAAAAACCAAACAGACTGATAAAGCTGTTTGCTTTGTCCTTTAGAATGCCTACAGTCAATATCTATTCATTTGACAACTTTGCTAATTTTTCTCATGCTATCACAGGGTTCTTCTTCACTAGAAAACCACATTTGTGCAACTAAGAAAATAATAAATAACTGGCTCCAGAAGAAAGCATCACCTTGAGAAACAAGCAAAGGACATGGCAATCTAACTCCAGCACTGACAGGTACAACTTCTGCTTCATTTGCATGCAGGCAACAGGCAATACCATAAGGTATTTTTACCCTAAGACTACTGAACCCAACAGTATTGTTGTTTCCAAGTGGCAAAAAAAGAGAAGAAGCAGGGACCTGGAGAACATGTGCTTCTGTCTTCTCACAGTCCAGCTGAAAGCACTGAATTTATTCCACAACTTTCCTTTGAATTCCTCTCTTGATAATTATTACCAAAGGAGGATGGTTTGAGAAAGAGTAAGGTTTCTGTAGATTTGGGTTTGTTCTTTAATTTTATTCTTCAGAACTACCTGCATGGAAGATACTTCACCTAAACATAATCATACCTGAGCCTTCCTTAAAAAGATCCTATGTCATGATTACAACATAACACCAATTCTGCATAAAGCAGGCTGCTTTTTATATGCTGTTTATAATCATCTAATTCTCTTCTGACATTGTCTTTCTCCTCTTCCTTATCTGAGGACACAAATCAAAAGAATCCTGTTTTGATTGCAGTTTGATATGCTGAGTATGTGGTCTTTGCAGAGTGGTTTGTTCTATTCTTAGGATTCTAAAATTATTCCTGCATTTCTAACAGTAAACTCCTCTTCAAACAGAAAGTATACCATGTGCCCAACATCTTTGATAATGTTGCTTGACCTACAGAATCATATAAGAGTAGTAGGTCTAACATAAATAATAATGATAAATGGGAGCTGAAAATGAGCTCATAGCAACACTGCAAAATGTGTAACTCTGTAATTATATAATTATATAATTATATAATTATATTGTAAAATAGATCTTTTCATCCTGAAAATGCCAGAATTTTCCATGAGACAGAAATTCTCTACTTGCTGATCCCAGTTTTAGTTTCATTTAAAACAATGAATTGTTCTTTACGTACTTCTCTTCCTTGCTCAACTACACTATTAATTCATGACCTCCTGGGGAAAAACTTTAACAAAAAGTTGCATAATAGTATTGAATATCTTTTTGCAGTTTTTATAGCAGGAAGAGTTGAAAATAAAACCTTGAGGCCACAAAAAACCTGTATTTTCTGTTAGTAGAGGCTTCAAAATGGTCGAAGATCTTATCTGCAACAGAGAGTAGTGGATGGAGATGCTAAATAGTGTCATTTTATATCCTTAAATTATCAGCTTTATCCTTTGCATCACCAGAGTTAATCATAGAATATCCTGAATGTGGAAGGCACTCACAAGGATCACAAGAATCACAAGATGTGCCTGAGTGTTGTGTTCAAGTCAAAACCCTAATGTGGAAGGCACTCACAAGGATCACAAGAATCACAAGATGTGCCTGAGTGTTGTGTTCAAGTCAAAACCCTACTGTCTTATACTATTTAAGTAAAAGGAAAAACCAACTTGTTTTATAACTCATTGAAATAGCACCATTTCAATCTGAACTATTCACTGTGGATTTCGTATTGTCCCATAATATTAACTTTCATCTAAAACCAATTATCTTTCCTTCAGTGACAGACAAGGTGATTCACCTGTCAAGAGACTCTCTTCACCCTGCACGATTGGCACATTTCCTTTGATTGCTGCCAAGAGCTTACTGCGTGCCAGCAGGAGTCACTATAAACCAGAACCACACTTCCAGTCTTTGGCCACTCATTTTATAACCAATATTTGAAAATATTCTTTGGAAATTACTTCGGATAAAACTTCAAAGTATCTCCCCTATGCCTGGGGATAGACAGAAAGCATAAATGAAAGTAATAAATTTCTGTAATGACACTTTTCTGTAGTGATAAAATTATGTACAATGTTCCTGAATTTGTCAGCATTTTTTATTTCATTGAAATATTCATAGGAAGAATGAAAATAATCCTTAGGCCCACAGTATGTTATTTTATGACATCTCATTTTTTTTGCAGGAATGCCTTTAATTGTAATATTTCTTTGCCTTCTTAAGGAAAAAAGCTATTTTTAACAATTTCTATGCTGTAAAAAAGTCATAGTAATAATACTACAATCTCAGAATTATAATATTCTTATGCAAAGGATTATCCTAAAGCTTTTGCCTGAGTCAAGAATAATGGACTTAAAAAAAACCCCAAACCTCACAATATTGAGGTAAGTGGCAGTTGGAATTCCTGGAGGAAATCCTTTGCTTCTTTTCCTAAGAGTCAGAAAATAACAGAATAATTGAAGTTTACTGGAAAACATAGTACTAAAAGGGAAGTTATCCCAACATGGAGGAGAAGTTGGAAGCAATAAGAGAATAGTAGGACTACAACAAATATGACAAATGATCTGAACTATCATAAACAGGAAAATTAGGAATAATGGTATAATTAGGCATGAGTTTAAAGAGATGGCATGAACACTGAATAAAATAAGCAAGAAAAACACAAGAACAGTTCTAACTGTCAAGGGATATAAAGGAGTAAAAAAAAATATTTTACAAATAACTTAGAAGAAAACAACAGAAGAAAATCTGCTGTTTAAATATGAACCAAAAATAACAAGCAGTAGAAGATACACTAAAAGCTGATGTTTTATTTTTTGTTCATTTCAACCACTTTTCTGAGAGAAGTCAATTTAAATGAGATTTGGAACATAGTTTCAAAATTATTTGGCCTGTTTTTTTAAGGATATTCCAGAGAAATCCAGTGGATCTGGAACATTTTGAACTATCTAAATACTGTGCAGTCTATTCCCTTTTCTTTCCAGACAATTCATAGCTACCTTGATGTACAAATCAGAGGACAAGGCTAAGAAAAGAATATATAATATTTTACCTTATTGTCTACTGGATTAGAAAAGACAAAGATGTGAAAAGAAACACTAATTTGTCTACTTTCACAAAATGAAACAATGATGACTGAAGTTATTAAACATTTTATTAACACCGAGAAAATACAACTGTGACATAGATTTGGCAAGGACAAAAATACCAAACCAGTTGTTTTCTTCCTTATCTAAACATTTGGCCAAGTGAACATGATACATATTTACAAAGATTTTGTTGCTTTCCACACACAAACACTGCATAAATTAAGGAAACTGTCAAAATAAACAAACAAACAGGAAAAATATTCTTAAAGCAATGTGGACAAGTTATACATCATTACACTCTCAAAGCACGGCAGGTGGTTTCCAATTGAGATCTTCTCTGGAGTCTATTCTACTCAGTTGCCCTTGAATAATGAAACAATTTTATGAGAGAATGGAAAATGCAGTCACAAAAGTTATAGACAATAACTGTCCGGGCAAGGCTGGGAATATTTTAAAAGAGAGGATGTACTGTCAGAATGGTCATGAAAAACATAAAAATCTTTACAAGAAATAATATGAAAATCCAGGTGGATACCATATGATTGTATTTCAGAAGAGAAACTAAATTTTACAAATAGGGATAATTGGCTATGCAGAAATATGGACCTTTTTTAGAGAAGTATCTCAGAAGACTTGGGGCCTAAAAGCTACAATGATGCCAAAGTAATTGTTTTACATACTGCCAAGAATGTCATGAGTAAGAGGTACAAGAAAACTCTTCCTCTCAATAACTTTTTTAATAAAGTCTCAGATTCTGTTCAGCACGCTAGTTCAAATGCCAAAAGAGAGAGACACTCAGCTTATAGGGAAGCATTGAAGAATTGTGATTTGTTTCACAGCTAAAAAAGATATAAATAAGAAGTAACAGTATTCTAATATTTATTTTTTTCCCTAAAGGACTATGATCAACTATATACTGCAAAAACATTTTCAGAAAGAAATATTTAAATTAGATATGAAGGAAAGCATCTAATCTGTAAGCTCAGAGGGACTTAAGCTTTTTAAATAACCTTTGCCAGAGGTATCCAGCACAACAAAAAAAATGTGGTTTGGGAAGAAATTCTCAGCTGCTTTTAAATGCATTTTTCTTAATCTCATGGCTTTATACATCAACAAGATCTGCTATTAATGATCCCACTTTTCAGGATGTGAAGCCTGAAAATTAGTTTGCTGTAGAAGTACTTAGGAGGCTCACTAGTACAATTTATTGCTCATCTTGTTAAAGACTACTGATGATTTACAGTGTGTTAAATCTGTAAACCCCTTTTTCCAAACTCCATGAAATCAAACTACTTTCAAGACTGAAAAATCAAAACCATAGTACTTTTGACCCAAAATTTATAAATTTTTACTGCCCTGAGTAATGATTGAAAAAAAGCCCACAAAATAAACACTATTTGGGTTATTGTAAAATTGATAACTGTTTGAGAGGGTGATCTAAATTTTCAATAACCCCTAATTGATTTGCAACAGTTGAGCATTTCAAGAAATCCACAATTTAATCTGCCTGAAGAACACTGTAACTGACTGGCCTGCTCAGAAAATCATTTGGAAAAGAGCATATCTTTAAATGTCTTTGATTTGAGAACATTTTCTCACAATATTCCTGAAAATATTCAGAAATTTCAATAATGGGTAATTTTAAGTATTAAAGAACTCATTAGCAGAAAAAGAATCTCCATTAAAGAGGAAAAAAATGCAACTTAAAAAAGTACTGTGTGGGGTTTTTTTTCAAGGATATCTATTTTTTTTTTTTTTTTTTGCAGTGTCATTCAAAATCAAAATAGGTTGCAAGTAAACCCCAGCAGTTCACATTACTATTTGTTCCTCCACAGCTATCCTTCACTTTCGTGCTCTGAAATGTAAAAGCCCATAAGGATTATTGCAATGCTGGTAGGAAGAAAACCACCCTTTTTGGGCAGGTCTCCAATATTCCATAGGTTGTCCTCATTCCCAACAAGTCAACACACTTCTCCACGCAATTTTTCTCCCCTGTTCATTCAAGTTTTACTTGGTTGTCTCTCAAACATGATTCAGGATTGAGGAGCTCTCCGGAGACCACAATGGAGTAGAGACAAACTATCAGACCTGTGGTTCTGTGGAAATGTCTGGGCATGCTCACATTGTCACTGTAAACTCAGATATTCCTCTAGGAAAGCCCGAGTCCCTTGTCTGGTGAGTATTTTCTATTTACCTTTAATCATTCATGTGATCAGTAATTCTCATCATCATCATTAATAACAATGGCCTTTTTCCCCTTTAGAAGAGAACTGCTGCCCCTAAAGGCATCACTTGGGAATTTTTCAGTCTATCTGATTTCTTCCAGTTTGCTTCTCTTAGCCACAGAAGAACTGTTATTTTGTACAATAACATGAAAACTTCAAAAGACTACCTAGAGTAAGAATAATTTATTTATTTTAACGTATATTAAGGAAAAAAAAGTTCTTCACACAATTGCCTCACTGAAAGCATGCATTTTTTTAAATAGTGCTCTCAGATGACAATTTCCATTTTATGACGTATCATTTTGTTTTAAATCAATTATGTCATGTTGCATCTTGTTCTGATGCAACAAGACAAAAGGCAAAATTAAAATATGATTAAATCTGGCAAGACAATCGAGAAAAAACAAAGAAGCAAGTTTTTTATACTTGTTAAGACCTTATTTAGTCATAATTAACTCCTTCAAAAAATGTAGCAGAATGAGAACAAGTTTATTTTTTTTTTTATTTTACCTATATTAAGACTAGAAAACTACAGAACTTTGCTAAAATAACTGGTTGAAAGTTGTGATGGTGATACCAGAAAATAATATTGTTTGATATACTCATTTGAATGAATAATAAAGGCACTCAAATAGCATGTTTTAAGCTTCAGAGTTGTTGGTTTGTCAAGCATGGTGAAGATGGGTTATATTACTACTTGAATCTTTGTATTCTGTGTATGTATCGTATTTTCAGTCAAATTCAAGTCTTCCCAGTGTGTGCAGCTCTATATATAACCAAAAAAAGAAATAATCAACTCATCAAAAAAAAATTGTTAATGGAACAAAGAACAGGATAGTTCCATAAAACAAAAGAGAAAAAAGCCAGCATCTATCTCTTCTAAGGTCTGAGAATTGATTAAGTTCTTACCATTTTCCTTTAGGTATAACCTCATCCTTCTCTTACCAACATTATCTTTACCCAGCATATGACCTTTATTCATTTCAATGGACATTAGGTAGGTCTAAGGCAAGAAGTAATTATTCTTATATAAACTGGTTTTTGGTCACTGCAGTGAGGTTGCGTATCAGCTCATCTGATGAAGATTTTAAAGAAATGAGCAACTGAACATGAGGGGAAAAAAATGACAAAATTCACTTACTGTTAAAGACTATACTGTAACCTACCAAGTTTTTTCCAGTTTCTTGCCAAATTCTACTACAATCCTGATCCCAATGCTCAAAGTAATGATGAAAACTCCATTCCTCAACTAACAAAAGATTTTGATAAGGATATATCAAAAAGTAGTAATAATTATAGTGTGGAGAAAATATCTATTGTTTTCTATTATTCTATTATTACCATCTTGAACATGTAATATCATGAAAGTACTAAACCCAAGAGCCTTAAGCAAGCACTACCAATCTCAAGTTAGCATTTAAATTTGAACTTAAAAATCTTATTAATTTTTTCCTGAATTCTATGCTAGATTCCTTCCAGAGACGAAAGCACCCATGCAATTTAATTTTGCTTTTAAGATGACTCAATCAGGAAGCTTTAACCATATAAAGTGATTACAACTCATATTTGTCATTCTTGAACTTCACAATGAGATCTTATATGCCAAGTTTTAATATCAATGTTGTGCTTTGCAATGTTTCAGGCTCTATTTTGACGTACCCAGAAAAAAAAGGGCTAAAATGCTAGATAAAATATTGCTTGCAAGGAAAATAAGCACACATTTAATAAATAAACTTTTCCTTCCTGGATACTTAGACAACTTTAAGTTGTATTTTTCTTAAACAAAATACGGCAAAATATCACAGGGTCATGTAGGCCATAAGGGACCTCTAGGGATCACCTATTTCATCTTCCAACTCACTGAATAGCTAAAATTTGACTGTTTTCACTGTAGGTCCCCATGGGCTACACCTTCCTTCAGGACACATCCACCTGCTCCACTGTGGTCCTCTATGGACTGCAGGGGACAATCTGGGTCACAACAATCTTCCCCAGGGGCAACAGTTGTCTGCAACACCTCCTCCACATCTTTCTTCACCAGCCTTGGTGCCTGCGGTGCTGTTTCTCTCACATAGTCTCACTTTTCTCTCTACAACTTTCTTAATTATCCTATCAGAGAGGTGTCATCCATTTATTTGTGTCATTGACCAGTAATGAGTCTGTCTTGGAGTCAGTTGGAACAGGGTCTGTCCAACATTTAGAGAGATCCTGGTGTTTTCTCACATAAGCCACCCTTATTCCCCCACCACTAAAACTTTTCTGTATAAACTCAACATATTCCACCCTCACCTCTGTGAATCACTTATTTAAGCATCTTGATTAAAATGCACATTCATCTCACAATCAGCTATCCTCACAAACTTCACTTAAATCAACAAAAAACTCCTCACACCAAAATCAAAATAACATTATCACAACATCGACAAAGACTAACAATTTTTATGCACTCCACTCCTCATCCCTTCACCACAATTACGACCAAAAAATCCCAACAGCATTCCTGCTCATTTACAATGTTCACTCTGTGTTTTGCCTACCACCCCTCCCGGCTACTGTCCTTATCTCAAACTCCTCACGGCCCATGTTTGGTGCTGACCCTGACTGGCTGCCAAGTGCCCACTGAGCCACACTCTGGGGGACAAGGATTCACCTTAATAACAGATGTCCCCTTCCTCCTCCTTTCTCATGGCTTTTATTGCTGCATGGTAAGTTTATGTCAGGTCTCCTAGCTATGTCCCTTCCCAAGGTCTTCCCTATGCATTCCCCTGGCCTTTTGGGGGTTGGGGGCAGGGGCAGGAGGGCTGCAGAGATAACCTTGATGCTGTTCAAGGGACACTCAGCAGTAGCCAAAGCACTGGTCAAAGCCAGATACAATCCAGCTTGTGTCCATTTCCTCTTGTCTTCTTCTGTGACTCCTGAGAAAAGCTTGACCTCACTCTCTACACCACCCTGTTAGGTATTTCACTATCAATAAGAACTCCCCTACACCTCCTGATGCACTGTGGTTTAATAAAAGCCTGTATCATCTTCAGTCATTTCTTGCCCCACCCACTGATTCTGCACATGCAGATTCTGGTCATAATGAATAACTCCACTTCTTTTGCAGTGGCATCACAGAAAATAAAGGCAAGATTTAGAGCATAGCAACTTCATTCTAGAGCACTAGGAGTGCTTCACATTGTGTGTACTCAATTTAAGGAAACATGATGCTATTCATGCTGTTGGTAAGAGAGTAAACTGTTTATTTAGTTTGAACATAACTGTTCTCATGCATCTGTGCAGTAAAGTGCAATCAATTGTACAAGGTGAGATAACTACAAAATCCATGGAAGAGGATGCAAGTGTCTCTCTCAGGTTTAGCTTTGTTACAAATAACCTTTGGCCAAAGCTAGATTTTTTATTTGGTTGAAGAAAAACTCCATTGTGTCATCACGGAGATCTGGCTCAATTAAATAAAGAATTTTAGCAACTACTTTTTGTCAGGATTTTTTAAAAATAAATTAGCCTTCTGAAAATCTACTTTTTTGTCACTCTGGAAGCGGGGAGAAAATCTGCAATGATGCCAGATGGCAGGGAGCAGGGCAGGGACAGCAGGGGAAAGAAGCAAACATCAAGGACAACAGACTGCCAGAGTTGCCTGTGCCAGAGGAGGCAGAGATTGGCCATCCCAGAAAAGCAGCCAGCACAACTGGCACAGCTTCTGCCACAAATGAACACCTCTCTCCTGTTCAGTCCCACCTTGCTCTCTCCTTTCCCCACACTAAAAAGAGGTTTCAACCCTCATCTCTTCCCAACAGTCTGAGACATAGTGCTTGTGGCAGGGAAAGATGACATGAGAAAAAGAGATATCTCGTACCCTTGGGTAAAAGAAATACGAAATACCCAAGTACATATATTCTTTAGCGCTATTGTACTACCTCTGGATTAAAAATAAAACATCTACTCCGGAAGGGTTTTTGTTATTGAATATTATGGCACAGAAAGAGTGACCTCCCTGCTACTAAAAAGATTTCCTTCACAAATATCTTTTCTCTAGATTTCTGATTGTTAGTTGATATTTTTATACTGCTTTTAGATTTCAAAGTGTGCAGTGCTGAAAGACCATTTTAGAACTGACAGGTAAAACAAAAGATGATTGATGTACTGTCCTCCCAAACAGTAAAAGACAGCTTGCTTTCCTGAGGTGCTACACTTGTAAAATAAAGGTAGTTGTATTTCCCTCAGCTTATTTGCTTCCAAGGAGAGCTAGATTTCTAAGTAACCAGCAACCATCCCTCCTACCTTGCCCCTTCACTCAGGAAGGCAGCTCCTTTGCTGATACAGGTGCCATAAATGTACACCCAACAAGTTAATCTAATCCACTAGCAGGAAATTAAGAAGGGGAAGAGGCTCTGAAACTCCTGCCGCCATGCATTTATTTCATCTGTTTACCCACAGTAGGAGCCAAACAGAAAGAGCTGTGAGGCTTTGCCACACATAATATTTCCCTTCCCAAAGTGAGATGAAAATGCAACATATAATTTTAAATAATGGGAGATTTTAATAGCACAAAGTCATGGATGAGTTAATTTGTTTATAAAAACAAGCTCATTTCCCCTCCAGTTCTAAAATATCAATCTGTTACTTTCTTTTTGGGATTGAAAAGCTCCCAGCCTGGATTGTATGCATCATTATGAGTTTCAATACCTCCTGTGTAAAGGTTTAGCCTTACAGCATGTGTATCTATAAATTAACATAAATTGCCATGTGGAAAGTCACTAAAGCAGCTGTTCTGCTTAGTTAAGATTGATAATTGGACTCTGAGCTATTCACAAATTCATGAGTGAAGTATATCGAGCTAGTCCCAAACACTATACAAAGACCAAAAATCAAAATGTGACTTTTTCATGGTAACTACATACCATATATTTTGAATTAAACTGTGCCACCTTGTTTAAAAAATACCTATTTCTGTGCTGAAAGAAGTGTTAATTCTCATTAGACTTTTCAGAAACCACATCTTTCAACAAAAAATGTATATGCTGATTGTTGCGGTTTGGAATGCTGGCCAAAAGCCAGGCACCCACAACACCTGCTCACTCGCTCTCCCTCACCATCACACCGGGTAGAGAAGAGCGAAGGGGGAAAAACTAACAAAAAGGTTCATGAGTTGAGATAAGGAACCGGTAGGAAAACACTTGGTGGACAAAACAGGCACTACTTAAATAATCAAGTGAATTTCTTACTAACAAAGTCAGAGGAGGAGAATGAGAAATAAATTACAACCCTCAAAGACACCGATCTTCTCCCCACTCCCTCCCCCCTTCCCACATACAACAAAGCAGCAGGAACGGAACAGGGTGTGGGGTTGGTCAGTTCAGGGTGTGGGGTTGGTCAGTTCAGGGTGTGGGGTTGGTCAGTTCAGAGTGTGGGGTTGGTCAGTTCATCACTGGATCGATCTGCGGCTGCTGAGGGAGAGGAGTCCTTCCCTTGCGTTGCCGTGGGGTCCCTCCCACGGGAGACAGTTCTCTGTGAACCTCTCGGGCGCGGTTCCACTCTCACGAGCAGCAGTCCACACACATCTGCTGCATCGTGAGTCCCCCCACGGGCAGACAGTCGTCCCAAAACTGCTGCACCGTGGGGTCCCTCGTCCCCTGGGTGCAGGCCCAAGGCCAGGCTGTTCCATCTCGGGAGCAAGGCCTCTCTCTCCATGGCTCTCCTGCTGGACACAGCCCCCTTCCCGTGTCCGCCCGCTCCGGCGTGGGGACCTCCCTCCTCCACGGGCTGCGGGTGGATCTCTGCACCCTCTGTGGACCCCATGGGCTGCAGGGGGACAGCCTGCTCCACCATGGTCACCGTGGGCTGCAGGGGGACAGCCTGCTCCACCATGGTCACCATGGGCTGCGGGGGGACAGCCTGCTCCACCATGGTCGTCACCACGGCCTGCAAAGGAATCCCAGCTCCGGCGTCTGGAGCAGCTCCTCCCCCTCATCCACTGACCTTGGTGTCTGCATTCCCTCACATATTTCTCAGCCTACTCCACTGGTAAAACTACTCTGAGCCCCTTGTTTTGATTTCTTCTTAAATATGTTTTCACAGAGGCATAACCACCATCTTTAATTGGCCCAGGTTTGGTCATTGTCATGTCCATCATCCTCAGAGCCAACAGCAATTGGCTCTGCTGGACATGGTGGAAGCCTCCAGAAGCTTCTCATAGGAGCCATCTTTTTGGCCCCCCCACTTCCAAAAACTGGGCCAAGTTAAACCAACCCGCTGATTTAAAAGTAATTTCCAGTCCTGCAAAACAGGCACTGTTACCTTTTCCCATTACTATTCTTTCCCATTCAGAGAAGGCCCAACTCTTCTGTCTGTATAGAAAAAAAGTCAATACTATGTGTCATCTGGGAAATCCTATCTACACAAAATCCTAACAAAAAAAATTTGTCTATAAGAAAGCATCTGTTTTGACAGAGAAAAAAATAATCTTGGAAAACTCATATCCTGCTTCATAGCAATACCCTGGGATATTCTACAGAGTATTCTGGTTTTACTTTGTAGTTTTAACTCACTTTTCTTTGCAGAAAAGATTTAATTTTTATTAATTTGTACAAAAATCTTGTGGTCTTATCTTGGGCTTGGGATCAACCAAGATCACACAGAGAGCAGACAAAGTGGGGAATGTTTTTGCAAGATCATATATTTTGGAGTCTTTTGACATTGATAGAAATAGCCGAGTTAACAAAGTGATTATTCAGGAAAAAATCTCCAGGCCATTTACAAAAATTGTTGCTATCTCAACCTATCACTATTTCATAAGATATTTCACATACAAAGTGACTTTTGAGCTCTGCTCTTCTTTTCTGCTTGGGAAAAAGGCAAAATCTTCTTTTTGCTCCTTGTATGCAAGACGTAGCAAATATAAGAAATGTGTGTTCACCTGTGAGAGTTCATGTCACTCAGGGAACTGGAGAACAGAAAAATTAATTAAGGGCCCTCAGAAAGATGAAGTGCCAAAATCAGTAAGAGAAATGAGCAAACTATCAATTGTTGGAGTCAAAGACAAACAAATGTTGTTAAGGATGAGGACAATTAATGCATTCATTTTTCAAAGATCAGAATAATCTGAAGCTGCAGTTTCAGACAAGAAAACCCAATATTCTGCAAGTGAAGAGATGAAAAAATGTATTATGAGAATGTATTGATAACATTGTAGTTGCTTGACAGGAGGCTTCAGGAGGCAGTGTGCCTGTAAGTGGAGACAAAGCCAAATGATTTTTTCTTATACATTAATCTGATACATTTTAAGCCTTGTTAATACACCTTGAGCTTCAGATGTTGAGATTATCAACACTGAGTATTCACAGTGCTTTTCCTATAGATCAGCTCTCTAAATGCTAGTTCCAGGCAGCTTGTTGACATTCTGCTCACTCTCTAAGAAGAGAAAAAAAAACCTACCAGTCAGAGAAAACAGGTGTGAGGAGAAAACTAAACAGTCTTACAGGAAATGCTGGGATCTGTTTCTACATGTTCTTTAAATTATTTTTGAACCACTGTGCCTATAAAGAGACCAACAAATAGATGGAGTAAGAGGTAAAGCATTCTCTGATTTTTGCCCTTTTCTGCAGTCAGACAGGGCAGAAGAGGTGAAAATTGCAGTCGCCAACAAGGCTTTAAGGGAACAAAGCACAATATGTGTGTTGGTTTGGGGTTCTCTTTTGCTTGGTTGTTTTTTTTCCATTTTCTCATTACATGTCAGTTTGAGTAACACTGATATGAGGTCTAGGACATTTTGATTTAATACTTAGTGATGATCTGTAACTTTCAGATGGCTCTCCTTTTACAACCAGAATAAAATATTTTACTGTGCTTCACATTACCTACAGTGGAAAAACAAGAAAAGATAAATACATAAGCTGAATTCCCAGTCAAGCTTTTTTTTCACTCATCTAACATTTGACTTGGAAGTAGAAAGAGAGAGAAAACAAGGTCTTGTATGCAAGGATCATTTTGGGTTTCCAGCAGTGTCAGAACCCTTTTCAGAATGCAACTGCACCTCTGAGTGTGCTACTTGCTTCAAAAAGCGTTATTAGTACTTAGTAGTGCCTAATCTACTTTCCTGCTCATAGTGTATTTCAAAAGGGTGAATATGCCTTGGAAACCGGGTCAATTACTGTGACAACAAATGGAATAAAAGGGGATGCTGTATCTTAGTCATTCAAAATAAAGATTTAATTTAGAACGTTGAGCCTTTTAGATTTTCACTTCAAAATGTGACCCTGTGTTTTCTGTCAGATGCAGAGCTGAAATAGATGGTGGAACATTTTTTAAATGACAGTTTTAAAGATCCTCAAGGCTGTCAAGAAAATCTCAGTTTTCCACATGAAGGGAAACTACGTACAATAGCAGTATTACCAAGCAGAAAGTTCAACCATCAAAACAGGAAGAAAAGAGGAAGGCTTGGGTTCAGAAACAATTCATTAATTTTTCCCAAAACCTTCCTCATTATAAGGAAAGGGACATGACACTCATGAAGGCACAAACAGAACTCCTGTTATGTAAGAAATGTGTACCAAAGCAATTCTTCCCAGAGGAAATAACTTTGTCACATAATTCCGCTAAATACAGTTGATAATTTATCAGTATTGACATATATTGTGAAGAGAGCAAGAAAAACCAAACTCAGTTCTTTAAGACACAGAATGACATATCCCCCCCTTTCAGCTTTGATTCTTTTCTGTCAAGTTTCAACCACTGCAAAAAAGTTTTGAAAATATAAATAATTTAGAAAAAGTAATTTATCAAGAATATTGTACCACTCTGCTTGATGCAAAATAGTGCCTTTCCTCTCTGAAACACCTATTTTTCTGGAAATTTACAAGAAAATAAGTTTGGTCATGGAAAGGGTATTTTCTTTTTTTTTTTTTTTTATAATTATGTATTGTTTCCTGAAGAAGAGAGTTTTAAAACTGTATTACTTGGGGGTTTTAGGTGGAAAAATAATCTCACAAATATTGAAGTGCTGCAGTGGTTTGTTCCAACAGGAGACCAAAAGAATTTCTCTCCCCCTATCTAATAAAGTGAAGTCTGGTAAGAGAGAGCCCAATTCTCCATAAATGTACAAGAGAGGAAAACACAAACCTCACCCAAAGTCTGTGGACACTGGAAGTAAGTAGTTTAAACCTCAGCAGAAGTTCAGGAGGAAAACAATCACTTTAATCTTATGTTATTATAACACTTAAAGTATGGGAGGGCTTTCCAAAGGACAAACACATTACTCCCTTTTCAGTGAAATTTAGTGGAATTAATGCCCATAATGCTTCTGGAAGGAAAAAGCAGAATGGTGCCAGCCAAGAAAACCCTTACCACCTGTTTGACAATATCTAGCTTTGCTGGTCTAAGAAATTTCATTTTGAGTGTAATCCAATGTATTTTGACCCCAAAGTTTTGCTCTCCCCAAAAAAATGCTTTCTTTATGTACCTACAGGGGATGGGTTTTCCTCTATGTTTTCTCCCAAGCTGTCCAATTTCTCCTTAAAGAAAATGAAGTATTGAGAGAGTTTGGGGTGAAAGTACAGGGCTCAGTGACACATAGATTCTTTGAACAATCCTTTAACTCCCAATAACAAAACTCACCTGAAATGAGATGAAAGACAAATTTCCCACTTGTGTTCCCAAGGAATTCTGAATGCTACTTTAAATCTCTATTACATTTTTCCTAAAAAAAAAAAATAGTAAGCATTACTAAATCAACCAATGTAATTCCTTCCCCTTCTTACATATCTTGGTGACCAAAAATGAATGTTCTTTTTCCGCACTGAATTTTAAACACTACGAAAATGGCTCTGTCACTGGTTTGATTTACAGACAGAAAACATATAAACTACTTGCGCATGCTGTATTACAGAATTAAAATTTCTGGCAAAAAAAAAAAAAATTTCAGTGCAGACAGCCTTGATCAAGCTACAAATGAGGTTTCAAGGGTTTCCTAGATGTGTTTTCTGAATCTAAATTTCTGTCTTTCTTTTAAATATCAGTACTAACAGAAGCATTTTTGTCTTTCATGCAACAATTAAAAAGCTGAAGGGGCTAATGATGATAGAGAATTTCCCATATTATTTTAGGATATACATTAAGATTAAGTTCCCATGCATCCCCAAGCTCCTCACAGGTGGGGCGGTACAAAAGGCAGAAAAGGCCTTGGATCTGTGCAACACCTGCTCAGCAATAACAAAACCATCTCTGTACTATCAACGCTGTACTACCAACCCAAAATACAGCTCCACACAGCCACTGTGAAAAATATTAACTCTACCCCAACCAAAACCAGCACAATCATCATGCACACTGTTAAAACACCCCTACTGCAATAAAACAACACTTTCTGAATTGCAACTCACAGCTTCCTTTGCTAACAATATTCAGTTGCCTTTCAGTCAGATATTATTCATGGTCAACCTTAATCCAGAAATAGGAAACTCACAGGGAAACGTTGTAACAGTGGATATGTCATTTTTCATCCGCTTCGCTCCTCCACTATCAGAAAAAAATATCTATATTTTTTATGTGTATATCTAAACAAATTTGCTTTGTATTTCAGCAGACTGAGCATCCATGACTTTGCTCTAAACTTGACTTCATTTGCTGATTGTTCATGTGTATATGTAAGACATATGTAAAAACATTCATGTTGTACATATATATTCACAGGGAGAGCTACAACAAAGCATTAGAACTCCTTTTAAGCACCTGAATTCTGCATCGGCATTTGGCAAAGCAGATATAAGTTACAGTGAGTACAAACCCCTTTTATTTCACAAGGCATGTCATATCCTCAATTCAACCATTCTTTCATGGGTTTGTTTAATTGTGCCTATGGTGCATAATACAGCCCATTCCAGTTTCACACCAAGTAGGCAATATACAATAAGCTCAAACAAATTATTAGCTCTCATAAAAGAAATCATGAATGACATCTGTGTTTATATATCCCATTACATTCGTAAAAATGCAAATTAAGAGCATTAAACATCATAAATTGCCATTGTACAGATATCATGATATATTCTCCCAAAGAAAGTAGATACTAGGAGCTATTTGCACTTAACTGCTTCAATATTTGCAGAAATATCTGTTGTGTAATTTTAGCATCATTCTGGATGCACTTCAGGGCTTAACAGAGCAGGCTGTTCTTCCTTCTGTGCAACTGCTGATATAATATGACCACTGTTACACTTTTTACTGCTGAATGCTGATTTAAATTTCTTTAATAAGCTTTAAAAATGGGCATTTCATTGAATGCACCACACTATGAATTTATACTTGATGAGACAGAGTATAAATTCAGAAATCACAGTAACTGGCTTTCCAAAAACCTCACCTGTGCAATTCTATCTAGATACCTGCTCTCATGATACACACAGTTTCAGAGTTAAAAAAATGGAGCAAAATGTTAAAAGAATTACAGGTGTAGAACACTTCTTATTCCATAACAGATCCTCTTCCACGTGAGTGATGTGATAGAACAGACAGTAGAGGTTAGAGCCTATAGGACCAGATAAAGGCGTGAAGAAATAACAGCTGAATCAGCAAAAGTGTAGAGAATAATATTGTGTGGAAAGCCTCGTACCATAATCTGGTATCACATTACTACTCCAGCCTTTCAAGTGCCTTCATATGCACCAAAGAACAGCCAGGACTGTTTTACTGGGAGGAGAAAGAAGAGTCTGGGTGAGACTGTGACAATTATTTCCCCTGCAGAAAGCTATTGACTGACCTGACATTGTGGTTCACATTTTTGAGGTGTCCATTTTATAATCGCATTAATGAAAATGAGGGAGATCATAAGCTACTCATAATGCCACAGAACTAAAATGTATGTTTTTCTGAAACAACTGCTTTTAAGTTCATAGAATCACAGAAGGGTTTCGATTGGAAGAGACCTTAGAGATCATTCAGTTTCAAACCCCCTGACATACTTGGGGACACCTTCCACCAGAACAGGTTGTTCAGATCTCCATCCAGCCTGGTCTTTGACATTTCCAGTGAAAAGGTATTCACAGTTTTTCTGGGCAACTTGTTCCAGTGCCTCATCATCCTCACAGGAAAGAATTGTTTCCTAATATCTAATCCAAACCTGTCCTCTTTCAGTTTGAAGTCATTCCCCTTTGTCCTGTCACTCTAGGCCTTTGTAAGTCTCTCTCCATCTTTCTTGTAGGATCCCGTCAGGTACTGGAAGGCTGCAATTACGTCACCTCAAAGTGTTCTCTTTTCCAGGTTCAACAATCCCAACTCTCCCTGCATTCTTTGTAGGAGGGGTGTTCCATCCCTCTGATCCCCTGGGTGCCTCCTCTGGGCTGGCTGCAGCAGCTCCATGTCCTTGCTGTGCTGGGAGCCCAGGGCTGGATGCAGCACTGCAGGTGGGGTCTGAGCAGAGCGGGGCAGAGGGGCAGAATCCCCTCCCTGCCCTGCTGCCCACGGGGCTGTGGCTGAGCCCAGCACACGGGGAATTTCTGGGGTGCCAGCGCACATTTTTTGGGTTTTGCCCTGCAAAGCCTCTCATCCACCTCTCCCCTTCATCCTGCATCTCCCCCTACCCCTGCCAAGAAGAGGACTTGATGGTTTCTTTTAATTCAGTCTGCTTGAGGAAGTCTTAAGAGCATGGTGATACCTGCTCCACCTCCAGATCAGAATCATCACAGAGCTAAGTGATTAACATTAATTTGTGGTTTTCAGCATAATTAACAAGATTTCAGAATTCAGCAATCCTAAGCATAGTAGTAAAAACAGTTTTTATTTTTTAAAAGAACACAACTAGGTCTACAGGAGTAGATCATGTAATCAGCTGGTCCTACTCTAGCTTAAAAGTACAGTATGATCCCGTGAAAATTTTCTTCAAAAATACTAATACTACAAAAAAAACCCATCAGCCAGCAGAGCCATCCTGTAAATCAAGCTCGACACAAATTTTTTTTTGTTAAATCACTTTCAACCATTTCTCTCCTAATCTTCCTGGACAAATTCACAAAATAGCGACAATTTTGATGTAACCACACTTCAGAATTACAGACTTGTGTTCTTTTTCCCATTTAAGGCATCACAAATTATTACTGATGTGAAATATCTGATGCATTATATGATTCAACAACCTACTTTACAAAGTATGAAAATGAGTAAGAAAACTTACAGTAAAATTTGATTATTAAATGTTTTTTACTGTGAAATGTTGTACAAATTATCCTGCATGAGAAGTTTGGAGTTTCAGTCCTGTGGTGGGTTTTAAGCTGGGTGGTAGGTAGATTCTGAAGAGTTAAAACCAATTTGAGGTGCCTCCATGCTAAGGAATATGTGAACCATTTGTTTGAAAAAGATATGATTTTCAGACCTTTGAATGTAAAGAATCAGGCTGAGAATATGTTTCAACTTCAGCCTCAAAATTATTCTGCTGGTTTGAAAAGAGGTAAAGAGAAGAAGAAATAAATGTATCATGCATTTAAAATGCAGCTTTTTACAGGAACAAATGCAGTGGCACTAAAATTTTCCTAAGACATTGAGGATAAAAAGAGAAAAAGAAAACATTAATGTGTAATAATTTATCCTATCTTTTTTCCCCAATAACATGCTAGAGGAGAATCCAACAAATAGATGACAAATAGATAAAATATAAATCCTAGTAAATGCAAATAAATTTAGTGGATTATTTATTTTAGCTAGAGTGGTTTGGGTATGCAAATACCATGCTAGAAAAAAATTCATACTTTCTAGCCATCCTCAAAACAATGAAAAGTCAACTTGCCCCCTGCCTTGTACTACACACACTTAGTCCTTTTCACTGAGAAGTGTATTATGAAATTAGAACAAACATTCAAAAGAACAAAGAACACTACTCCTGGGGGAAAGCCATGTGTATCCTGCCAGTATTCAAGCAATTAGAACTAAATTAACCACTTGCACCACAAATTAATATCTTGACCTTCTACTGATGTGAGAATCTCAAGTATAAAAGCAAAAGAGGAAGTCAATCTGTATTTGCTCTCCTCTGAACATTTGAAACAATTAGTCATAGCATTCATATACAAACAGAATTTGTCAGCCACTGTTGTTGGTTAGGCCTAAGGGAATACCTCACTAACAGACACCCTGCATTCAACATCTGAGCTCACTGAAGTGATAGTCTACAATCTAATGCAATTATTTAAGAGGAATCATTTCCAAATGTTCCTGCAATTAAAAAAGAAAAAATCATGTACATATAATCTGATAACTACCCTTTCCACGTTATATGCTTGGGAAATGCCAATCCGAATGGCATTGTGCACCACTTCCCACCACCACATCATCCCTGCAACTCTTTGCCACCTCTTGAACGCAGTGTTTCCAAAGGCACCATGGACATGACTGACCAAGGCCCCCACAATTTACACAGACAAGGACCATGCACCACAGAGCAGAGAGAGAACAGACTGTTAGAACAGTCTACTATTTTTATGAGTACTTAAGGTCCCAGTTTATTCAGGCATGACACAGAAAAGGCTAAATCATTTCCATCTTAATTCCGTTGTAAGGGACTTCTTGATTTTGAGTAAGAGAGTTATTCATCTTTAACATATCAATTTGGGAACACAATTAAATTCAAATATACTAAAGGACTGATACAACAACCACTGCAAAGATTTGTCCAGTACTTTATATTGTATGGATTTATATATATACCTCCCACAGTTTAGGAAAGTGACATTTGGTTTTCTGATGCCAAAAGCTGAGACTTTCAGGAATAGAAATTACATTAAAAATTACATTATGAAATTATCATTAATGCCTCTATCTGCCATCACTCTGTGCATAGGAAGAGCTGACTATTGCCTGCACAGCCCATAGCACTGTCTTTTTGCTACCAGGTACATGAAATTTCTGCAAGGCTCCCTTTTGAGTTCACAGAACCAAGACATTTCTCCGGTAATCAGACCCAACCCTATGCTCTGGAAGGCAACCAGATAATGCAGCTCTGTTAAGAAATGTACCAAGGCTTAAATCAATTACACTGTTGGCCCCAATGCTGTAATAGAAAGGCAGTTTTAGTACTTAACTGAATTATTTAGAAACTGCAAGGCAATGAACCTCAAGAGACAAGGAAAACATGAGAATCATCCTTGTGATAGAAGACATGGTAAAGATAGCTAACAGTAGAAATTCGTGTTCTTTCTCTCAGGCACACACCTGTAATACCGGCACTCCTTGAATAAATGGTGTTCATCAAATAACAGAAACAAAAAAACTTTGGAAAGCTGAATAGAAAAGAATAGTGACATGATTTAATTAAAATCTAATTAATTAATTAAAATCAAATTAATTAATTAAAAAATAATTAATTAAAAACTAAAACTAATTAATTAAAACTAATTAATTTAAAAAAACAAAAACAAAAACACACAAAGCAAAGTGTGTTAACAACTTTCTGAATAATTATTTTATGATTAACACATGTCAAGTAGAATAAATGTCTAAAATGGCAGAATCATTCTGATTCATGCAGAATTCAAAAACTGTTTTCCCTGGGTGTTTTAGGGTCTGGTACCATTTAAACAACCTTGGTGAAACACCAAACTGTTTACATGTGCTCATAAGAGTATGCCACTAACAGAAGCAATAATTCATTAAAATATTGGTGGGAAGAAGAAGAAATCACAAGCAGGTCTGATGGCAAATTTCAACACTAACAAGGGTTCAGCAGAGTTACTGATGCCATCCCTTCCTCCCACCACAGGTGGGTCAAAGCACAGTCCCATTGGTGGAGAGCATCAGAGTCACTTCTCAGCTCTGTTAAAAATGTCAGGTCAAATACTGATCCATCAAAGGGGGAAATAAATCCCACTATTTCCTTCTTCATTTCCAAAAGTATTTATCCCCAAACTTGCTTCATACTACAGTTGTGTACGGACAAGAGAGGAGAAAAATGGTGCACAAGCAGGAAACAGAGGAAGGAAGCCCTTAAGCTGATGCTGCAGCCAGGTAAAGCCACAGGCTCGCTGTGTGGGCACTGTGATCATTATATAAATGAAATGTGGTTTCCTAGTCTGTTGACCTCTTATCCACTTCCTGTTATGTTTCTTAGAGACATTCACTGTGTGCTGTAGGCCTGATCTTTAGATAATATAAATTCACTGAAATCAGAATCCTGTGTTGCTTCACATCATGTCATCAATACTTTCACCAGCCTGAAGTAAACCACCTCAGAATAGATGCATATCATCAGGAGCCCTAATATGCTGTAATAGGTCCATCATGTTTATTTCATCATGCCTAAATATATTTCAGACAGCTTCATTTTCTCCAGAGAATAGTTTTCTTCTGTGCTTGGAAGGTAAATTTGAATATATTAAAAGCTTTCCCTTCAGTAAAGATGCTTTCAGAACAGGAATGCTAATCATTCAAATAAATGATAATGTTTTTTTCCATCAACCTGTTAATTTATCCTTGCCATTACTTTTATTAATGCATTTCTCCTTCTAAGCAAGGTTGAGCAGAAATCCACATTCTAATTAACATTTTTATATGACTGTGCTCTGATTAAAACTAAATGGCAACAGAGAAATTTCCATTGATCACTCAAAACTAAGGTGTAATTGCTCAACAATGATTAGGGAAGGCTTTACATTTAGGTTCCTTTAACAATGGTGACATCTACTGAATAAAAGAAGGTTTCATTCCAGAAATGCTATTCCTTTTTAAATATTTTAATCTGATAAGAATTTACAAGCCTGTCATGGTAGTGTGTGACATTCACGGCCTTGAATATATTATCTCTTTTGTTTTGTTGTGTTTTGTTGTATGAGAAATATTTGTTATTCCTCATCATCTCCCAGCAGAAGATTTGTACCTCATGTCCTGACCATTGTGTATGAGGGAGGGGCTCCTATTAATTCAGCTGGGCAAAGCAGTTGCAACAGCATTTGACCTTCTCAGCTGTATGCACTCAGTTAAAAGTGTAACTCACAGGTGGGAATGATGGATATCCACTACAATGGCTCAGAGAAGTGCTAGTTACCAATGCAATTACTTACCATCCAAATGAATTAAACTTTGAGGAGCAAAGGTAATCCATTGAGGCTGTCTTTCCTACAGCAAAGAAATGTCATCCATCCTAGATTTTATCTTCAGAGCAGGCTTGCTGCAATACACAGTTTACATCAAGGCTTATGCTGGCCAAATCCTGAGAGTTCTGATTTTGTGAGTTATGCTGACAATCCAGAACAAGGATGCAAGAAATACAATGTGCTTTGTAGTAACGATTGGACCATGTTTGTTTAAGAAGTGATTGCTGGACTTCTTAAGATTACCCACTAGGATACCTAAGAATTTGAACATGAACATTCTCAGTACTATACAATATTATTTGGTTGTTTTGTATTTGAAACGACAGTTTCTGACAAGGTATTTGTGAAGTATTACCATCAATCTATTTTATTATTTGCTGAAGTGGATGTTCAAAACATAAGAATAATGATGAGTACATTCATATGAATTTATTAGTTTGGGTCAGGAGTGTACTTTTGGAAGGAACCACCTGATCATCCCAGGTTCTAACATTTCTGTTCACATTGTGGCATTATTTTTGAGTACACAAAAAGTGTAACTTTCAGATGAAGCTTATCAGAAGCTCATCTATGTCAAATGAAGGACAATCAGTCCACAGGGTCATGATAACCAGATGCAAATGAAAATCCCTGAAACCAGTATAGAATTGTGTCAGATCCTTAATGCCACCTGCATCCTCTATAGATCTGCTCCTACTTAACATTGGTAAAATGTGCTGAGGCAATGGTGTAACTAGGCTAATTTCCCTTCCCTTTTGCTGCTTCAGTGAAGGAGTAAAGTTGGCAAAATAAGAAAAATGTATCCATATTGGAACACTCCGTTAGTTTAATATGAAAGTTAAAATGACAGAAATGGAAATATTTCCCCAACAGAAATGCACACAACATGCCAGAACTGGATAAGCAAGGGTATTAATTCACTGGGTATTTTGGAAGGATTCTAGAATAATTCAGGTTGAAAAAGATTCCAGGAGGCCTACAGTCGAAGCTCTGGATCAAAGCAAGCTCAGCTCTGACCTCAGGCAAAGTTTCTGAGGGTTCATCTAGTCTAGTCCCAAAATCTTCCAAAGATAGAAACTGCAAAATCTCTTTGGACAGCCTACTCTGCCGCTTGCTTGTCCTCATGTAGGGGTTTTCTCGTATGCAGACTGAAACGCTTTTGTTTCAGTCAAAACCCATTGTGTCACATTTTCCTACCATGTTCTGATGTGAAAAGCCAGCTCTGTCTTCTTAATAACTTCCTTGTAGGTATAGGAAGGAGGCTACTGAGTCTTTCTCCAGGCTGAGCAAGCTCAGATCCCCAGTCTCTTCTCCCAGGGAAAATACTCCAGCATGACCAGCTTGGCTGCCTTCTGCTAAACTGGATAATCTGTGTGTTTCATGTGCTGGGTGGCCCAAAGCAGGGCAATGTAGTCTCCATGCCATCTGATGAGTGCACAATAAAAAAAGGATAATTACTTCCCTCAGTCTACTGGCTGTGCTGCTGTTAATAGAGCTCAGGATGTTCTTGTCCTTTATTGCTGCCAAGACACACTGCAGGCTCAGCTTACCATCGTCCCAGAGCCTCAGGGCCTTCCACAGAGATTTTCTTCTCGATGTATCGGTCTCCAGCCTGACAGTTCCACTGCCAGGGTTGTTCCTTTCCAGGGACAGGGCTCTGCTCTCCTCTCTGTTGAATTTAATATTCACAAAATAATGCAAGCAAAGGAATAAATTCTTCTGCATACTGAGGAGGGCAGGAGGTTTCTAAAGCAGTCATTACCTTTGTCATTGCCTTTGTAGTTTAGAAAGGATTCTCTTTACCTTTGGGAAGCAAGTGATAGCAACTGGACTTGTCTAGCACTTAAAAAGAAAGGACATGATCACCTGGCATGAAACTCTCGCTTTTCTCATGCTGTTTGCAATTTGGAATATGATTCTGACTGAACAAACAGACCCAGTGATAAAGAGGACGTTACACATACTTCGCCGGCACAGGTCAGAGGTAGTTTAAAAAACCATCATGGAATGTTTGTCCCAGATAGACCGGGGACTTAAAAGGAAATAAAAATGGCTTTTATGTTTAGCCAGGTCAGGCCCTCAAATGCATCCACATAAACAGGTGTTTGCACAGATCCTGAAACTCAACCACTCAGCCTTAGTGATGGTATGATTTTTGTATGCTTCCAGAAAAAGACAAATTGTTTTGATTCCCCATTTATATGTTAATAATGGTAATGCTCTAGCAAGGTAGGTACACTATAAACACCTCCTCATGCAAAACGTAGAGCATTGCTCAGTGTGAGTTAAATTGCTGCTTATGTTTTAGATCAGTTACTCTTGAACAATATTTCCATTTGAGAAGCTTCTACCTTTCCACATCTTACCATTCTTTTTCATTCTATTTATTGTCTGAAAGTCATGAGAGTTTGACAGACTTGTGTGCAGTCACTGGGCATCTTTGATGATCTTTGATCTTTGCTGCTTTAGAAAGCAAGGAAAGGTCCAAGCAGACCCACGAGTTCTCTGGAGCACTGAAACTGGGCCTTTGGTTTCAATTCCTTAGTGGACAGGCAGCCATAATTCAGCTAAGATTGTAAAGGGATTGTACTACTTGAAGTGGGGTACATGCTAAATGCTACTAGATGGACTTTCACAGCTGATAAATGTTATCCACACATTACCATAACAACCAGAACAGACTCATACCTCATACTCCTTGGCCTCTTCCACACAGGACATAGCAAGGAACATTTCCAATGGATTGCAGCCACCAACACGATTCAATTCTAGCTCTCTGCCAAATTCTTCCTTTGTCAGCACCAAAACACAGAATCCCATAGAATCATACAGAACCATTTAGATTGAAAAAGACTTCCAAGATTGCCCAGTTCAACCTTAGACTGATCACCACCTTGTCAACTAGATATGGCACTTCCCTGGGCAATGATTAAGTCCATTTAAATGTTTAACAACCTCTTCTGTGAAGAAATTCTTCCTGATGTCCAACCTGAACCTCCCCTGGCACTCTCAACCTATCAATTGTTGCCTGGGAGAGGCGCCTGACCCACATGGCTGCACGCTCCTTTCAGGGAGTTATAGAGAGTGATAATGTTTCCCCTTAACTTTCTTTGCTCCAGGTGAAACACCTCCAAATCCCTCAGGCACTCCTCATAAGAGTTACCCTCCAGACCCTTCCCCAGGTCTGTTCTCTTCTCTAGACACCTTCCAGCCCCTCAATGTTTTTCTTGCAATGGAGGGGCCCAGAACTGGACACAGGATCTGAGGTGTGGCCTGACCAGTGTCCAGCACAGGGGGACAATCATGGCCCTGGTTCTGCTGCCACACCATTGCTGATACAGGCCAGGGGCCGTTGGCCTCCTTGGCTACCTGGGCATGCAAAGGGTCATGTTCAGCTGTAAGCAGCACCCCAGGTCCTTTTCCTCTGGGCAGTTTTACAGACACTCTTCCCCCACCCTGTAGCCCTGTCATGATGTGGTTATTAAAATTATTAGAAATACCTCTGCCTGAATTAAGGTGCAAATGAGACCATATGCCAAAGTCAATAGTATGGGTTTTATTTAGTAGGAAATATGAGAAGGAGAGAGAGAGAAAAAAAGAAATAGAAAAGATATGGGGGAGAGAGAGTGACAGAGACAGAATAAAGAAAATATCATCATGTGTGGATTCCAACGATGCTCCATTGATCCTCTCCAGCTGGTCTTCTTGGTGTTGATGGTCCCCCTAAAAAGCATGGAATCCCATAGATTAATATACGTTCAGGCTGGGTAGGAAAACCCAGGCATCTCCCTGGAGGTGGGAGGGGATTGCCATTGTCTCTTACAACAGACTCTGTGTTCATTGCATCACATGCAGTCCTGTGGTGAAAGGCTTCGGAAATTACTCTGGGGGGCACTTCAGGGGGGTCTTTGATGGATTAAGGCATCCCCTCACTCAGTTGCTCCTCACATGAATGTCCCATGGATGTGGCCTTCCTGGGATGGGGGTTGTATAGCCAGTTTGTGTGAGGGAGGATGTGTTCACTGACCCTGAGAGGGATTACAAAACACCAAAACTTCCTCCACCCATCTCAACTGGGGGGAGATCTGTGCAAATCTGCCCCCAGCAAATGGGTCAGTGGGTTTCAGCCTCCCCCACCCTGAAACAAGCCAAATATGATTCTTAGCACGGCTCCTGGGTAAAGCTCACATTCATTTCCTTGTTTATTTGTTTACTTCTCCCCGGGCCTGAGAGGATTGAGGAATGGGTTTCCCTTTATCTAATCTCAGCAGTTTGACTTTCAGTCCAAAGTTCCAGTCAGGCATCTTTATACAGTTCTGCTATAATGAGCAAAACTTTATATCAATGTTTGAGGCATGACCTATTTCATTCTCTGACAAGCCCTGCATGGGGAAGATGGGAAATGCTTTTGAATCCTGCCAATGAATATAAACATTTAACAATGACAATTTTAATTCTGTTTGTGTAAAGATACATGTGGCTTGGCTTATAAAACATCATAATTTTGTGCTTTACTTGCCACAGCAATAAAGTGATCCATTTATAACTGAAAATTTCATGCAAAATTGTCTATTAGTCTTTAGTCAACCTTTGAATTCTTGTCCGTCAATTTGTTATATGGACCTCAATCTAGATAGAATAAGTTCATCAGCATCTTTTAGGCCATGGATAGCCATATTTTAAGCTGCTGCATGAAACAAAACAAACAGGAAATTCTTTGAGAGGCATCCTTTTTTGTCCTCAGCCATCATAAACAAAAAATTGAAATTCACTGCTCTTTGCACTTATACACATCCTATGCTGTACCTGTCTCAAAATTCTCATGAAGCTGCATGGGAAATCATTTCACATGACTAAAAATCCCAGATGGGCAAGCGTAACAGCTGCACTGGGATAAATTGCCAATATTGTTCACCTCTAGATTTTCTAAGAAGTAAAATGAACTTGTTTTCAGAGACTTGTGACTAAAACCTTTCAGAATTACGTGAATTATGTATAACTAGGAACATGTGAATGGCAGCACAAGAAGAAATGACACTAATAAGGACTTAAGAAAGCACAGGTGTCGGATGGTGTTAAAATCACCAGGCCATACATTATAGTGCATCTCTACATACAACATCAAGATGCTGAGAGCAGGAAAACAAAAGGCAGACTACAATCAGAGAGGGAAACAATGCCTGTGAGTCGATCTTCAGAATGCCCTAATGGAGGAATAGGAAGAAAGGGAAATAGATAAAAATCGCCATCAGCTACGTGAAGGCACAGGAGGTACATGCAAAGAATAGACACAATTGCTAAATGAAATAATGTGGCAGATATGAGGCCCTTCATGGTCGGTGACCCCTTTTTCTCTGGGTAATCACAGGTAATCCTGCCCAGATGCCCTACACAAACATTGCATTACTTATAAGTATGAAGGAGAATATGTGCGAATGAGTGCATAACCCCAGTTCTGTTTAAAATAAACAAATGAAAACCTTTCCTTCTGCAGTTTGAAATGGGATTTGTTACACTAACTAGTGTTTCTTTGCCTCTTAAACACCCACAGCTGTTGGAAATTTATTGTACATAGAGTAGCAGCAAGCATTTGAAGAAAGTCATCAATTAAAATGGATGTCTTCAGTAAAACTCTATTTTTTTTAAGGCATGTTATGTTTAGAAAGTGGCAATATATTTTTCTTTGATTCTCCAAGTTAACATGATTAAAAGCTTGTATTGCCATCATAAAACTATTTTCAAGACAGTCATGCTTTTAATGATCTTTGTCTTACAGCGCAAATTCCTGTCCTCTAAGATGCAGTAATGTTCACAGAGCAAATCATAAAACTCTGTTGAGTTAAATTGCACATAAAGGCACTACAAGCAAACAAATAAAAGTGCTTGCATTTGTATTTCCTAAATTTAATGATATCACAAGGCATTTTCTTGGACAGTCTTTTTGTTTGTTTTTTTTTGACAAGTCTTCAATTTCAATATTGAAGAGACGTCAAGTGCCATTAAAAGTTTTGAGACTTTTTTTCAGTGAGGAAGCAAGAAAACAAATTCTTCCCATTATTCATCTCTCTTGTGATGCTAAATTGACGATAAATTGAAGTGATATATTTGACACAATAATATAGGTTAAAGATGCAACTGAAGTCATGTATGTAAAATGAGAAGAAAAACTGCAGTGATTTAACAACAGCGAGAGCTAAGCACCACACAGCTGCTCATCCACAATCTTCTTTTCCATTGTAGGATGGTGTAAGAGACCGTACGGAAGTCCCTTGACTGTCTCACGATCATCGAGATGGACAGAGACTGAACACCCGAAAGCCCCCAAGGGGGAGAAGGGGGGACTTTTGCTCAAAGGAGTCCGAGCCAGATCAAGGTGGGATGTCTGCCAAGTGGCAGTGCCCAGGCTGCTGAGTACAACGTGTAAGCTACGGATGGTTGCACTGTTCTTACCGCAAAGGCGGAGGAGAACTGCGTGGTCTGTGCTGCACACCTTACAAAACAATGGGCATTCTTTCCGTACCTCTTGGCCGGTTTTCCCGTGCTTCACAACCCCTTTGCCAGCTGCCATATGCTTTCGAAAAGACTATAAAGAGTGTCTCTGAAAAGACCCTGATGAGATCTCCCCAACAGACTTCAACGAATCCATGGAATCCGGACCTCGAGGACTCGTCTGAGCCGTTGGTAGCTATAACCCCACTCTCTCTCTTTTTCTCTCTTTTTTCTCCCTCTCATCCTCTTCTCTCGCGTAAATCCAATAAAATTGCTCATGATTCAGTATTCATACTTGACCCTCATTTCTTTTGCGCTCTGAGATTCCGATAACGAACCATCATGACTTCTGCTTGAATTAAGCGGATTGTGACAGATTGGGGGAAGAAAAAGACAATACAGGTTTAATATTTGAAACAAATTAAAATATTATCATAATAATGATAAGACTACTACTAATAATAATAATATTATGAAAAATGAGAGGGGAATAGAGAATGAAAAAACCCAAGAAAGAAAAGTGATGCACTACACAGTTTCTCACCACCTGCTGACCAAAGCCCAGCTGTCCCCCAGCAGTGATTGGCTCCTCCTGGCCAACTGTCCCCATTTTTATACTGGGCATGACATTCTGTGGTGTGGAATATCCCTTGGGCCTGTTCAGATCAGCTGTCCCAGCTGTGCTCTTCTTGTGCACCTGCCCACTGGCAGAGCATGGGAAGCTGAAAGTCCTTGTCTCAGGGTAAAAAACTTCTTAGCAACAGCAAAAGCATCTGGGTGTTATCAACATCATTCTCACACAGAATCCTAAACAAAGCACAGCTACCAAGAAGAAAATCAACTCTATCCCAGCCAAAACCAGGACACTGGTGTTTTTTTGAAAAATCAAAATCATTCCTATATGCTTTAAAGGTTTATCTGAACTGCCATCAAAAATTCCATTCCATTCCATTCAAAAATTTCCATTCTGTTATCTTCAACCCAAAAAATATTTGTGGAAATCAAAAATAAGTGAAGGTATGCAATTTCAGTTTAAAACCACCACTGGCACACATCTGAAAATACAGCCATGTATGGAAATGTATTATTTTCCTGGATAAAATGAAGGGGGGTGGGGAGGAACAAAATTTAAACAACCAAACCACAAAAAAACCAAACAAAAAAAAACACAGCCAAAAACCCTAAAAAAACCCCAATCAAGCATTGTTTGACATGTTTAGAAATAATTTTTAAGGTTTATTCAGCCCATTAAAACAGGCCAAGTATTGCTCATTATTTCAGTTCAGATAAAATGACAAATTCACAAAGTAAAGTAATTAATCCACTTTCCATTCAAAATTCTGCAGGCCCTAGAGCAATGAGATGATTGGCACTTCAGTGAAAAGGCTTCATGCTGGTTGAAGAAACGCTGCTGGAATACTTTTGTAAGAGACAGCTAAAAACTGCCAAACAAGATCAACAATCATGGCAAAATATTACATTTCCCAAAAGTCACGGACATTGTGACTTCTTTGACAAATGGGACTTAATTCAGTTTTAAATGACACTCAAGCATTGAAAACTTTTAAGCTTTAATTGCATCCTAATGTGGAAACAGAGCACAGAGTTCTTTTATCTTATTGTAATGAACTTCAATTTAATAATTCATAATTTTTAATATTTTAATAGATTTCATGCTTTAGAGCCTATCCAAGCAAATTGTAAAACTACAGGGTATAGAAGTATCCTCAATACAACAAAAAAAGCAAAAAAGATTTCATAGTTTCCTGAGCAATGAAGGCTTGCCTTAGTAAAAATTTATGTGCCCTTTACCCTTACACATTAGGGAATTTGTAATAAGAAGCTATTCATTACATACTCAGAGACTCTGTACCAGTGAAGCTTTGTATTCTTCTCTCTACCATTTTTAAATGCTGAAAACTACATGAAAATGCAAAAATTTTCAGTGAACAATGAGTAATGGAAAAGCCTTGGTCCAAAAAATCTAGGCAGTAACAAGAAAACTAATCATAGTAACGAAATCCAGTATATTAAATACTTAATTGAATAAAATAGGAGAAAATATTTGTTTTAGAAATGTACAGAGTCATTGAAGTTAGCGTAGCCGTTCACGTGGGATTGCAAGATAGACTGTCAAGGACAGGCTTTACAGCAATGACATAAAACAGGTATGTTGCTGCCTGTGTCTGTAAGTATCATGCAGCAAAGGGCATGATGATTTTACTTTCAGGATCTCCTGTTTGCATGGTGACAGAGTTTACAGCCAGACCTACACTTTCAGCTAATAGGTTTTTACACCAGTAGATGCTCCAGTTCACAGCTTCTGTTAAGAGTTGTAACCACTGGCAGATCTGCATTCAGGTGATTCAACAAGACCATCCTACCTACCTAGGCTCATCTAGGAAAACTTCTTGTAAATTTGTACTGATTACAGAGCATTCTCTGGGGATGCAGAGAAAGTCACAGAAAAATTTTAGGTGCTTAATACCCCAATGACAGCTACAGGCTGTTCTGGATTTCCTAAGTGTTTCTGTTCTATCCTTTTCAGGATAGATATTTAGGACTTTGCGGCTGTTCTCAAAGAATTTTTCTGTGATCTCTCACTTTCTTTTTTCACTCAGCCTTCATCTGTGCAAAATAGGATCTCTGGGAGACATTAATCAAAAAGTCCTCTTTGGTATTTCTGCTCCTATTTGTAGCAGGAAATTCACAGCCAACTTGCTCCTGCAAGAATGAATAAAGTTGAAAGAAAGGAAGTACAAAGTGAAGAAGAAAAAAAGCACTGGTTATCAAATAAGACAAAGAGTTGTAGCCTACAAAGTTTAAGTCATTTAACTTTTACTATGCTACTAGATTCTAACAAATCAAGAACTTTCTGATTTCCCTTGTTTAGTGCTTTTCACATAAAACATATGATTCTATTCACTGTTAGTCTTTTTAGTGGTTTAAGCATTTATTCTGACAAGGTATTATAAAAAAAACATGTAAAGCACTCAGGCTTTACTAAGAAGAAAACTTGTTTATGTAACTGTCAAGAACATACACCAGTAGACATACTAGTCCCAAGAACAGAAAATCAAAGCAGTTTCTTATTTGCAAAAACATTCTAATATCTATACCTTGGCAAAACTAAAACCTGTTATTCTTCCGTTTTGTCAGATGAGGTATTTGGAAAATAGGTCTGCTCATTCTTAGACATCTTAGACAAAATAGCATTTTTTTTCTTGTGAACATCTCAGAAAGCTTAATAAAATTATTTCATTTACATATTAATTTCAAATTGAATAATAAGGTAGAACAGGGTGGAAGGATGATCAGCATCATGAGATCATGCATTAAGCATGCATTACAGCAGTTTTCCTCCTATAAATCTCTAGGCATATAGGAAAAAATTTAAGAACCTGAAGAAAGAAGTCCACTGATAAAGGAACATTTTAGGCTTGATTTGAAGTTTTCTAGATCTCTTGAGTTTATTTTTAAGTTTTAATAGATTAATGGTGGCAAGAAAATAAACTTTTTTCTTTTTTTGAAGATGCGTTTATGGAGAGGTTCTAGGACATAATTGCTGTTAGGTAATGAATGACTGGTTTTCAACTTGGAAGATCTCTGGCTATATTTTATGGATCAAAAGAACAGTTAACTTTTTTCTTTTCTTTCCTAGAATGAAATTATGGCAGAAACAATATCTAAAATCCTGTTTACAGTCTAAAGAAAGGAAATGTTCTATCAACAAACTTGAATGTAATCGTTTGCATTTCCTGTAGAATTGCTACTTATTGCAAGAATTTTGACCACTTTTTATTTGAACAAGTTTTTCTTTTGCAGTCATGCCTTTCACAGAATTCCCTATGACATCAATGCAGTAATGATACAAGAAATGTAAACACAATTTGGATACCAACTTTTGGATCAAGTCAGAAAGAAGCAGAAGAGCAATGCTTCACATCTGCTCAGCTGCAGCCATACTGCAGAAAAAGAAGCACATAAGAGTGCCCTGTCCCAACTCACCCCTTTAGCAAATCTGTACCTGACTGTGGCCTCCAAACTGGGAGAGGAGATCTATGTGCTTAAGTTCCAAAACAGCCTCAAATATAGAGGTTTTATTAATATCTAGCTTACTAAACATGCAGGAAAGCACATTGTTAAGCAAGCACTATCAACAAAGACTAGTTTTGCATTAGATCTGTGCTCAATTTTGAAAGAAACATAGAAAGATCTTTAAAAAACATCAAAGAAGTCACACAAGAGTTGTTTTGAGTGCCATAAAAGCTTCACATCCTATTCCAAAATGTTAAGTTTATAGTGCAGTGATTGTTTCAGTAGCTAACAATGGCTCATACCTTGCCTCTGTCTGTCTCTATGACGCTCCATAAGTTCTTGAAATTTCTGTCTTTTCATTTGAAAATAAAATATTCAGAGAGGAAAGGAAATAAGAGAGAAAAGACAAAGCGAAAAGAGAAAGCACTCACAAACTCAGTACACCCATACTGATTGTCCATTACTTTGCAAGGAAGATTTTCTCAGGAGACAATCTATCTGAATTTAAAAAAAAATAGAAAGAAGAAAGAAAGAAAGTAAAGAAAACATAACTAGAAAATTATTTCAAACTATGTCATCCAGGATAAGCATATAGGAACTACAGACAGTTTTACAGTTTTTACATCTCATATGTCTTCAATACAGAAGGAGTACAGAATTGTCCTTGTATGACCTTAGAACACACTCCTATTTTATGTGGTCTCATCGACCAAATAACTTTGGCATGAGAGTCATTGCCCAGCAACTCTCAAGGTACTCATCAGGGTGTTCTCCCTGATCAAAATCCCTTGGGACCCAAAGTTTGTCATCCCAGGACACCTTGGAGAAAGAGTAGAAATAAAGGGCAAGATTTTTAATATAACAGTGAAGTGACAGTTAAAGCAGTAGGGAATTCTTCTGAAGTTTTATTATCATTTCAAGAATAAAAGCAAGAATTTCTGCCTGACTTCACACTGCTTCAGTTATTCTTCTTTTGTACCAAGAATCACCTCCTTCACCAAATACAGCCCCATCTAAAATAGTGCTGCCTTAAGCCATCTCACTTGCATCAGTATTATTCCATCCTTTCCTTTCAGTAAACATCTCCTGGTATTGCAGACACTTGTGAAAGTTTCCATTCAAGAGAAGTACAGCTGAGATTCAGAATAAAGTGCTCAAATTTCCTGTTAACTGGGGTCCAATGATTTCCACATTATAAGGCAAACACTTCCATTCCTTGGTACGTTCAGCAGTGCACTTTGCTCTCTTGTTAGTTGGGCACACGTTCAACTTGTAGCACCAAACTGACACAGAAATAGATTTTTGTGACATCACAAGTTTTCAAGAATAATTTGCCTGAAATGTAAGAGGCCATTATCTTTCTGTTCAAAAGCAGAATGACATGAAGCACATGTTTTAATAGTTCTGTCATATGCAGCTTAATGCCTGTCTTGAAACTCAATAATTTAGACCTTCTTCTACTAGTCATTCTGCCTTAATTTTATTGTCATGATCTCTGAATGCATTTTTAAATTGAATAGCATATATTTTACATTAGTTCCATTTCTAAAAATCTTGGACTGAAGTAAGAATACTACCTTTTTTTTAACAAGCTCTTAGTCTATTACAATTGTCTCTTACTTAGAGTTTATTAGGTTATAAGGGCCTTTTTATTTAAATTATTTGAATTTATTTAAATGTGCGATCAAAGTACATGAAAATAAACAAATATTCTGAGCATTTAATAGTGTTCCAAATAGATTTTAAAAATACACACAGATTAGACCCAAGAAGTTTGTGTTATTTTATCAGAGTTCTCTAAGATCCACCGGTGTCCAAGTTTTAAAGGGTTTACAGATTATTCTGAAGAGACACAGAACACAAAGCACATCACAAAAAAATTAAAGGTGCCATAACATGGGATTATATTAAATATGTAGATTTCATAATCTAAATAGTACCTTTGATTTTCCCATCATGAAACAAAGAACAAAGGATATACTTCCAGTAGACTGAAGGGATCCTTACTGGTGCTCTTTCTTAGAGGCTCTGCTTAATTCATCCTAATGAAAAAGGCATATTCCCTTCAAAAGGGAAGTAGCATGATACCAAGGAAATGGAAATTATTATTTACCCTCCTAAGACCCTGAAGTTCATGCCAGAGCAGGCTCTTGGCAGGACCTGAGACCCTGCAGAGAGAGAAGCCCACACTGAAATCAGGTTTGCCAGCAGGATTTGTGACCCCACAGGAGATGCACTCTGGAGCAGCCTGTTTTTGAAGGGCTGCAAACCATGGGAAGGACTCACATTAGAGGAGTTCATGAAGAACTGTCTCCTGTGGTTGGGACTCAATGCTGGAGCATAGGAAGGGTTTGAGGAATCCTGCCACTGAGGAGAAAGGAACGGTAGAGACAACATTAGTGGTCTGTGCAGGAGTGGTAGAGACAACATGTGGTTAACTGACTGCAGTCCCTGCTCCCTGTCTCCTGTGCTGCTAGGAGGAGGAAAAAAAACTGGGAATAAAGCTGAGCCCAGGGAGCAGGGAGGTGAAAGGGGAAGGTGTGTTAAGATTTGAGTTTATTTCTCATTATTCTGCTCTGCTTTGATTGGTAATAAATTAAACTATTTCCCCCAAGTTGAACCTGTTTTGCTCATTACAGTAAGTGGTAAGGGTTCTCTCCCTGTCCTAAACTCAACCCACAAACCTTTTGCTGTATTTTCTCTCCCTGTCCAATTCAGGATGGAATTGATAGAACATCCTTGGTGGCACCTGGCATCCAGCCAGGATTAACCAACCACAGGCTACCCATTATCTGACTGTCCTAGAAATCTTCAAATTATTTTTAAATAGCAAAGGCAGCACCTTGTCCTAAAGATTTATAGCTGAGTGCACAATCTAATGAAGAGGGTTTTTTATCTCCTAATGAATAAAAGGGTATCTATTAAAGCATCCAGTGAAATTAAGACACATACACACAAAAAACAAAAACAATTACCTGGAAGAAAGAAAATTATTAGTGCTTTAAACTCTGCTTAAGAGTACTGTTTAAGAAGGATTTTGGCATGTGTTCTTCGAAGCAGAGAGCATCTCTGCTACAAATCCATTCTTTTAACATACTTCTTCTCAAAGCCCATGGCTCCACATTGTCTAATTAATTGTAATGGAATTCTGCATGAATAGAGTATTCATACAAATGGTGTTGGCTTAACCTCAGTTCAGTGTTTCATTCCCTAACCTCAGTCCAATGTTTCACACAGTTTGGTCGTCAAAGGTTGGAAATATTGTTTCCCTACCTTAAACTTTCCATGCACTGTACACCTGCCAGTACTGGTCTATATATGTTTGGATACTAATTCAAGTTTATATCCTTAATTGTTTACATAGGCATGCAATGGGAAATAGCTAAGAAAACTTTTCTTTCTTTTTTTTTATATTATTGATAGAAATGAAAGCTGATGAACCTGAAAATCAATCCACATGTACATTTTCAGGTAACTGTTGTGAAAATTAAATGCATAGAAAAATCCATAGTGAAGATACAAACATATATAGAGATTAAAATATATAGAGATTAAAACAGTCAATTTGAAAAAATAAATCCCTATTACAAAAAGAAAAATGGTCCTTAACAGCATAATTAGAGTAAAATCACCTATACATACTACTTCAAGGTCAGAAAATATTAACTCTGTCAGTGAGGAAAATTACAGATTTTTTCAAAATTTAAAAATTTAAATCATACAAACTCACTCAGAAATTTCAGAGAAGCAAAGCAAAAGATGCACCCCCCTCACCTGCTAAAACAACAGAAATATAACTTACTTATAGTAATAAGAACCAAAACCCATTTCTGAAATCTTTTTTTTTTCAATGAAGTTATTAGTCAGAAGTGAAGAACAATCAGAATCAGAAGTCATGGGTGTTTATACTCATTCAGGATTTTCTGATACTTCTCGTGAAAGATTCTGCAGTAACTCAGTGTCCAGCCCAAATTTCAGTAACCACATTGTGCCTCTTCAGGTTGCCAAGTGTCACTGGCTGCAGCTGAGCTCCTGATATGATCCATACCAGTGTGTCAATACGGCTGGAGGAAATTATATGGCATGATTTTATACTCTAATCTAGCAAAAGCCACTAGGAGGCATGGCTAGGTTTAGCTAGGTTCTCCCAGTAAAGTATTTTGAGATTGAAGTTTCCATAAGACAAAACCATAATTGGAGCTGGTTGCCGGCAAGATAGGCATGTCAGAGGTAGAGGAATATGAGAGAAAGGAAGAAAAGATGGAGGCAAATGTGTTACCTTGGATGAAAAGGAAAAGATGGGAGTGGAATCTTGAGCAATTCTTAAATCTGCCCACAGAGAGAGCGATTTATTACCTTCCTTTCCATAATGTTTTTTTTTAAAAAAAGGAATAAACAGAAAAACAGAACAATAGTTCTGCCCAGAAAAATGTATTTTATATCACATGTGGCTGATGAGCCACTGCAAGCTTCAAGTCATTACATACCTAGAATTAAGAATCTGAGGAGAAAAAATGGTTTTTGAAGTACTGCATACAGGACTGCATAACTTCAGAGTCACTCGTCTTCCACCAAATGAAGGATATAATAACCATAAAGAGCAAGTCCACTTTCTGTCATTTGTTGTTTTTCCCCTCTGGTTCTGTTAAATACAGTTTTTATTTGCCTAAACACATTCCAAGAGAACTGCCTTTGTGAAGGCAGACAGCAGATCATGGGAGAAAAATTTCAAGCATCTTGTTTTGAACTGTTTTGGTATCAAGGTCACTACAGTAACTAGTGGAGTGATTTTTAACTCTTACTTTGCTCTTTAAGCCAAGAAAATAACTCACCTCTTTTTAGATGCATGTAGCTATAATACATGCTCTTCTGAAATCAGGTATCTCCATTATGCCTTAAATCTGGACAGCAAATTTTCCTCGTATAGGAACATTCAGTTGGCAAATATTTAGAAGCATTTAATTGCATGTACCACAATGATCATAACAAAAATGTACTGGAAAGAGGAAGTTTGCAATAAATTGCTGCTTTTAATATGTCGTCTATAGTTCCATCCTCACAGACCACTGTAATAGTCCTGAACTGCCAACAGATTGAGGGGAAATATCAATCCATCCAGAAATCCTTCAGGGTGAGTAGAATCCGCCAACACCACTTTTGGACACCCACATCTTCAAAGAGGATTCCTCTAGTCATTTAATGAGAAGTCAAGAAAAGTCGAAGTTTCTTCTGAGGGAAGAGAGCAAAACCTAGTTGGTTTTACAAGATTTTTTTCCTTTTCAATTGTAAATAAATACAGCCATCTTCCTATGTATGCATGTGTACACATACACTTTCTCATATATTTATGTTCGTAATTTATTGATTTTAGAGAGGATTATTGCAGATGTTCAAAAAAATCCTTTAAAGGTTGTTGAGCTGAACCTTCATTCATCCATTGTAATTACAGTGCTATTTTCTAATAAGTGAAATAAAGTGACACCAGAATGTATTATAGATGTTTGAAGAACCCTTCAAAAGCATTTTGACCAACAGCAAGTCATAAACTCTGAAGTTACAGAGCCACATTTGTTGGTAGAAGATTTGCATCACAAAATGCATTCTCGGTTGATGTAAACAATAAGGAAAAAGAAAAAAATGCACCAAACAAGTCTTTCCCCAAAACCATCCCCCAGTATCTCTTTCAAATAGTGCAGTTACAAATCCGTTAGATGAAGAAACGGCTTCTTAATTTTGAACTTGAGAAATATTGTAAATTAAATAAGAACAGCTTCAAAGAAGTTATCATAGTTTGTTCACATATGCAAAGACTAAACTAAAACTATTACCTAATGCAAAATTCTTGCAAGGTTGTAGGGAAACACCTTCCCCTTTTAAATTAATTGCCAATTACAAACATTATGAGTAAAACAAATGGCTATAGCAAAGTGCAACAGTTAAGTTAGCTATGTAAATATATAGGCCATGTTGAGCAATATGGCCAAGTTCCCAGACTAAAAAGAAGTGGTTAAATCTCAAATTATCTTGTAAGGACCTTGACCTTTCACAACTAATTAAGAGAATTTAGATAATTTCACCTCTATTAATCAGAAAAGGTAAATAGCAGACTTTATCATACCCCAATTCGATTCACTGTTTGACTTCAAGTTCATCTCCCTCAAAGTGTCTTTTCAGAGAGATTCTATACGATAAAAATCCTTTCAGGTCAGCATGTGGGGGAACAGCTTTCATTAGCGATAATTGAACATGTTTGCATAACTGCATTAACCATTCTGAGGACAAATTCTCTATCAAAGCTGCACCATTTTCAGAGGGAGGCCTCTTTGTGAAGGAGAAGCTTCCCCAGCAAGCTGGCAGCCTAGTCACTGCAGTATTTCCACTCATTCCCCTTCTTTCTTGCTTCCAGAATCTCTACTATGTTAATTAATTTGGGTTATTTTCAAATGTCTGAATTCCAGAAAATTCTACTTAATCTGATTATTAAAAGGACTACCAGTGTTCATCCTTAGTGATCTCACAGTCATGACCATTTAGTTGACTGATAAAGCCATAACAGGAATAGGAAGGCAGTTACATTTCAGATTGGCTGGAGAAAAAATACCTCGGAACAGCAGAAATTATTTTTTCATCAATTAGTTCTAATCAGGAAGGGAACTCACATGTATTCAGCAGCTTTAATTCTGTTAAATTACAGGTTTATCCAAGAATCACAGGATTTGCTGAATCGGATAGGGATCATCAAGTCCAACTCTTAAGTAAATGGCCCATACTTGGATCAAACCCATAACTTTGGTGTTATTAGTACCATGCTCTGACCAACAGAGCCAATCTCTGTTCAGGGATATCTGATCAAATCTCATTTGAGTCATGCAGAAATTTTATAAAGGATTCAGAGGAATATAAAATACACTGGTTACTAGCAATGTAGTAACTGCACGCGCAAGTGCTTTTGTGCTGTAATATGACATCATTTGAACAGCTTATTTAATAAAGAGAATGTTCTTTGTCACCCCACAGAAAGACGTATTTTTAGTAAAAGAGGACTCTATAGAGAAATTCAGAGACCTTTCAAACCCCTGAAGGATGAGGAAAAGAGGAGTGTTGGCTTCAGGTTAAATATCATAAATAACCTACTGAATCTGAACAGAGAGTTAGGAATAGAAAGAATGGGAGTCAATGTCTGTGATGTACAACTCTCAGTGCACAAGAGAATGTCTTCAGTGTCAGGCAAATCATCAATACGGGTATTGAAAACTCTCCACCCAATTGCTTAGAAATTCATGATGATTAAGAAAACAAACCTCTCTGGCCACATGACCAGAAAGTCCAGGATTCGTCGCATCAATCAGCAACGCATTCCTTCCTATTCCTAAGGAAAATTTCATAGGAATTTCCTTCCACGGGAAAAAATGGTTCTGGTCCCAAAATTATCAAAATGTTTTGTTAAAGAGGCATTGCAGGAAAGCAGTCTGGCTTTTGAACTGGGGTGCTGTAGCCTGGAGAAAGGCAAACAAGGACAGAGTCAGTCTCTTCTCCCAAGTAACAAGCAATAGGACAAAAGAAAATGGCCTCCAAACTACAGGATGTTTAAAATTAATATTAGGAAATATTTCCTCACTGAAAGGGTGGTCAAGCATTGAAGAAGGTTTCCCTGGGAAGCGTCTGAGTCATCAAATGTGGAGGTATTTAAAACATCTAGAGGGACTTAGGGACTTGGTTTATTGATGGACTTGACAGCAGTAGTTAAAAGTTGGTCTCAATGACATCAGAGGTCTTTTCCAACCTAAATAAACCTGTGATTCAATCTCAGAGGAAGCTGGTACTGCTCTTTGTAACTGCTCTTGTGTCTTTTCTTAATCAATATGCGTGATCTCTGTGATGTGTGCTTAATTTAAAATTTGGATATGAAGGTTTCAATTCTTCTCTGTCATTCTGAAAATTATTGGTCTAAGAGACCAGCAAAACTCTGCTCTAACACTTTCAAACACTAGAGTCACTTTTAGTATCGGAGACACTTCCCTTAACCCTCTTCTCAGTTAAATCTCAGTAGAAATTCTGTTATACTACACACAAATTACAGTATAGATGCTGTAAGTTTCTAGCAAAATTAGTGGTAGTAGTAATTAAAGAAGTTAAGGCTCAGCAGCCCCAGTTGTAGAGAGGAAGCTTGTGCAAACCTAACCAGAAGCGTGTGTAACCTCCCTGAATTACAGTTGGTATTTGTTACATAGACAAGTTCCACCAGCTCATAATTGGTTCCAAATCTATGGTGAAGCCACATTTTAGCTCAGCATTAGAAGATAAGGGCACTACCCATTGCCTAGGCAGCAGTTGTGAAGGGAGACCTCTGCACCCCAGTCCTTGCTCATTTCAGCAAGGTCAGGATTAGATATACCACTGTTCTCTTCCCTGGGGGTATAAACCATATTTAATTCCAAGTATAAAGCAAACTTCAGTTTTCTTTTTCCTACTTCAGACTACATCTTCTACCACAAAGTCACAGAGATTTCATAGACCAGTTCACAGGTAAGGAGTTTTCTGAACTTGCTGCTAAATATAATAATTATTGCACATGAAAGTAATATTTATGCACAGAAAATGCAGATGTTACACCTTCATAAAGAAGCTATCAATCAACAGTATCTTAGATGTTTCAGATAGATTGATAATCTTTACCATTTCATAGAGTTAATTATCCTTCATAACCTTTTGAGTTCTTAGAATGTCATGAAACTTTTAACCCTTCTCAGTCTCCTCATCTATATCTGCAAATGAGTCAATTTTGAATCAGTGATTGACAGCTGCTAATTATAATTTTGAATATAAAAAGGCAAACTCATCTACTGCATGGTTAAACCAGAGATGGTTCTTACAGCATTAACAGCTATGTTCCTGAGCCACGTCATAAATCTTTAGGAAACACCGGTGCTTTGGAGATATTGTTTATGAGAAAGTTCTCTGTTTGGAAGATGACTTAGAAAGTATCTTCTACTGTTTCTACTGGGTTTTGTTTGTTTTCTGTAAAATATCTTTAGCCTTTCTTAAAAACCTGCATCTAAGGGAAACCTTTCTCCCTTACCTGAGACTGAAGAGATTTACATATCTTACAGCATTAACAGAGCTAAACCTCAGTCATAAAGTAAACAAACTACTGGTTAGCCCCTTCTTGTTTTTTTTCCATTACTGTTTTTCAGCTCAAAAAAAAATTTGCTTTTTGTTGTTTGCGTAGATGAGTCATTGTTCCATTTTGGCTTACATTACACTGCAAGCCAACCTCTACACAAACACACCATTTTCCTTGTAATTGCGTCTTTGTAAATACAATTGTTTTATCAGTATTACTTTTAAGTGTGACTGACCAAAATAACACACAGTAAACAAGTAAAGTCTACACAGGTCATCCTATAAATTCCCCTTGACTTTTTCAAACTCCTGAGATCCTGAACTTTCAGGTGATTATACGTGATTACATGGAGCAGAGTGGACAGCATGTGTAAGCTCAAACAAGTTAGTGAAAATCAGTTCAACTTTGATTCACAAGGTCTAACAGGTTTTGTTTATACCAGAAGACCTGTCTGCCCTACCTCCTGAAGGATATTACAAGTTTACTGACAGCAGTGGAAATGTATCGCTGTAAATAAATACAGAGCTCCATTTTAAGCATTCTTGCAAAAAGCTTACACTACATGAAATCTTCAACAATAAATTGAATACAACACTTGTAACAAAGGAACTTGAAATTATTTCTGACAATTGATGCATCACTCTTGGCATATAAACTGCCTGAAAATCTCAAGAATAATTTATTTTCTACTCATGAACCTCATCTTGTGGACAAACTTTCAGTGACTGATCATGCAAATCGGAGTTCCTCTTCTACGAGGAAGGTCTGAGGGAACTGGGATTGTTCAGCCTGGAAAAGAAAGGACTTCGGGGTGACCTAACTGTTGTCTTCCAATACCTGAAGGGAGCCTACAGGAAAGATGGAGAGAAACTGTTTACAAGGGCCTGGAGTGACAGCACAAAGGGGAATGACTTCATATGGACAGACAGTAGACTTCAATTAGATATGAGGAAGAAATTCTTCTCTGTGAGGGTGGTGAGGCACTGGAACAGATTGCCCAGAGAAACTGTGGATTCCTCATCCTTGGAAGTGTTCGAGAACAGGCTGGATAGGGCTCTGAGCAGCTTTGTTTCGTGGAAGATGTTCCTGCCCACAGCAGAGAGATTGGAACTCAATGGTCTTCATGATCCCTTCTTCATGATCCATCCCATCCCTTCCTACTCNAGAAACTGTTTACAAGGGCCTGGAGTGACAGCACAAAGGGGAATGACTTCATATGGACAGACAGTAGACTTCAATTAGATATGAGGAAGAAATTCTTCTCTGTGAGGGTGGTGAGGCACTGGAACAGATTGCCCAGAGAAACTGTGGATTCCTCATCCTTGGAAGTGTTCGAGAACAGGCTGGATAGGGCTCTGAGCAGCTTTGTTTAGTGGAAGATGTTCCTGCCCACAGCAGAGAGATTGGAACTCAATGGTCTTCATGATCCCTTCCAACCCAGGCCATTCTAGGAGTCTGTGATCTCAGACCCTCTAGACCCCTAAGGATATCTCTTTTCTACTGTTATGTGAGTAGAGGAGGATTTAAAAATTCAACAGAAAATATACATATTTCATTGCAAGGAATCAGTGTTGTTCTGAACCACTCTGGCCTTTGCAAAATTTCTGCTATAATTTTCCTGTAAGTAAACATGAAGTATTGGCAAAGCTTATTAGAGCATGATCTCAGATACAGACAGAAACAAAGATAAATTCAAGCTGTCATCAGAACAATATAGGACAGTGAGAGGGAGTTTTCAAAGATGGTTAGATAAGCAGTTTTTTCTATTCCTTTCTTATTTATCCTAGGTATTTAGGTCTGTACAGAGCAAAAGTCCAAGTATTAAAATAGATCACATATTCTATTTGATAAATCTCCCATAAAGCTTTTACTCAAATTAAGCTGCCAGACTGGAGGTTTGGATGTGAAACAATTATTCTTTTCTCCTGTTTGTTAGTTAGAAGTCACTGGCATTTTGTTCAAACATAATAAACAGCAAAGTTGATTGTTGGTTTTGTGTTCAGATTTCTTCTCCAAATTTGTGATTAAATGCTGGGATTTAAAGTGCTTTTTGAGTTAGACTTCACTTTTACTTGGACTTTAATTGGCATCTCAACTCAAATATTGAATTTGTCCAGTAAAATGAAATGAGACTTCTTTTCTTTAAATATAGAACTCTTCGTTATCTTTAAAGAGAACTTGATATCCCCAAGGGCTCAGCTTTCAAAATTACATCTCTGACAATCAAAATAGTTTGCTTCATTGATATTCTGAATGCCACAATGCAGCCTCATGATACCAGGCTCTAATTAACTTCACCATTTCTCTCCTTTGATAAATAACTGGTTTCTATCCATTTATGGGGCTCAGGAAGCTTTTGGCCGGATGCTGGCCAGCATCACACAGATGTATGCTTGACTTCATTCCTTCTGGTTTAATTGTAGCTTAACTCCCAAATGCTAACAAAACTGCTGACTGAGTTTACTCCAGGAATCCATAGCACAGGAGTGGCTCAAGGTCCTGGAACTCACAAAACCAACACAGATCATATTGCTGTGACGTCATCTCTAAGTGAAAAATGATGCTATAAGATAAGGATGGGGAAAAAATGGCTAAAACTTTATTTTGTCAAAATTGATCTTGTTAGAGCAGGAAATATAGTGATCCTTTGTGCTTTTATTTAAATACTAACACATTTTTACATCAGCACGCATGAAGTAACAGCCTTTCTCTGTGGTGCAAATTAAACCTGACAGCTCCACACCAAGGTGCTTTCACACCAGCAGGAGAGAGAGCATTTGAGATGAATGTCTGCTTTCCAGCTTTTAAGATTCTCACATCATAAAATGCTTGGAACTGTTCAATTATCTTTCCACAGTCTATTCTTTTGTTGCTGCTGTTGCTGTTTACAGGATTTGATTTTGGTTGCATAGGCTTTCCCCTCCCCTACCATGCAAAATGACACAAAACCACATCTGTCCGCATATAGTTGCTGTTAAATTCTACACGTAGTGTTGAATAATTACTGAACGTATAAAAGGATATATTTTACTGTCATTTTTATAGCATTTAACTAATACACAGAACTCTTTTTAATCCACAGCTAAAGAATATTACAAAATAAAAGAACATATAAATACATTTTCTGTATAGAGAGATGGAGAGAGAAAACTACTTCCTCAAGATCACACTGAGAATACAAACCTGTTTTTTTAAACTCCCATTCCCATTCTTTTTTTACAAATTTACACAAACTCTGTTTAAAATGTTGACTTTCTTGACTTGCATGATCTCATTCTTCTACCTACTGTCACATAAACACTGTAATAGAAAGTGGGGAAAGAGAGCTTCAGCTTCATTCTCTGGCTTCATCATCTGAGGGAAAGAATTCCTGTGCTTACTCTTAATGGAGTCTTACGATAATTCAACATAATCTCAGAATTGCTTAGTCTATTCTGAAATGAATTATCCCTCCAACAATTTTAATTTAGGAAACTGATATTTATGTAACAGCAGAAAGTAATCATACTTAAACATCAGCCATGCCAATGTATTAGCATTAACAGGGACGGGAGAGGAGGCTGTCTAGACCACAGCATTGAAGTCAAATAGTACAGGAGTGATATAAAACACATAGCAAGTGTACTACAGGCATGTTCAAGTCTGTTCCAAGGACTTCTTACAAATCAATGTCCCCTTTTACACGTGGAGGACAATGGCTCTTACAGAATTCAGTAAACTAAAATCTAGAACATGTTTTCTGCCCAGCACCAGAAACGATCCAGAAATACTATCCAACAGCAAGTTTTGCAGGCAGGACCCAAATTTGCCTAGTAAACAGTCACACCCCAGCCAGGATGCCTAAAGCATTGCTTTGTATCTGCCAGACAGCATATTTTTTAGTCAGCAACTAGTGTTGTGTGTAGGACCAAAGAATCCTAAAAAATTGGAGTTGGAAAGCTTATTCTCTAGGTCATCCAGTTTAACTTCAGCTCAAAATAGGACAAGCTTCACAGGCTGAGCATGAATCTTAGATCCTAGTCCAGACAAGTCCTGAGTATTTCCAGGGACAGATTATTCATCCGCCCTGCACAGCCAGTGCCAGTGCTTAAATGCTTTTGTTGCAAAGATTTTCTTTCCTTGTTTTTCAGCAGTAATTCCTCAGCTGAAATCTATGACCACTGCCTTTCGCCTTTATATTGTTCACATGTAGGAAGTCTTCTATCTCCCTGTCACCACCACTAAGCAGTTGACAAAAACACTATCAACATTTTTGCCTTCTTTTAGGGCCAGGCAAAGCCAGTTCCCTCAGTCTCTCCTTATGGGAAGTATACTCCAGCCCTCCTGCTGATTGAGCAACCTTCCCCTAGATCATGACCACCTCTCTCATGCCATGGTGCCCAAGATAGAACATATTCCTTCAGAGGAAGTCTCACAGTTATTAAGTGAAGGGAATAGTCCCTTCCCTTGATCTGCAGCCCACATTCCTGCTAAAGCAAGTTGGATACTTTGGCCTTCATCACCTCAAGGGCTCTGCAATTTTCCATCCAGCAGCACCTCTGGGGCCATTTTGTGTGGAGTTGTTGCCTACCTGAGAAATACTACAACAAAACAACTTGAAAAAAATTGTGCTACCAGTATAAGAACCATGAAAATACCAACCTGGACCACACTGTGAATGAAGTTCTCCATTCATTCAATCACATCCTGCACTAGCTCTACTGACCTCTACTGTCTTCAGTCTTTCATCACCTTCAGACAAATAAGAATTAGCAACTGTTTTACTGCTAAATCTAGCATCTGTTAAGGAAAATAAAAAGAAAAATCAGGTTCACAGTGAATGTTCATCATAGTTTTTGCTTCAAACAGCATGTCATGTTTTCAAAGGTTATAGTACTTTTCTAATAAAGAAATAAACTTCTGATATTTAGCTCATTATTAACCATGAAGGAAAAACTTGCATTATATTTATTATGATTTATAACATATCTGTATGCAGAAGAGAAATTTCCTTAAAAAGAGGTTGTGCTGAAATTAAGAGTATCCTTTTTTGCTCTGGGAATTTTTGTTTATGTTAGCACTTTGTCTTTTGTCGTGGGTTAGTGTAATACACAGCCACAGACCTGGCCATGGATTTTGCTGCTGTTCATCACTTGGTCTCTCAGCCTTGGCTCCTTCAAACTCGAGCATTATTTATCTTGCACAGAATAAGCAAAGAGGCCCTGAACCTCTGGACTGGAGACCACAGAAAGCCATAATGGAAAGATGAATTCTCAAAAAGCCTCATCAGGAAAATTGTCTTCACAGAAATGATTGTCAAGCATTTGAATGGACTGCTCAAGGAAGTGTTGAGTCACTATTCCCGGAAGGGCTCAAAAAAAGCTTTAGTTCACAAGGTGGTGTTTGGTCAAAGGTTGAACTCAAAGATCTTGAAAGTCTTTTCCAACCTTAATGATTCTATGAATTTCTGATTCATTACTTGAAGGTATCCTAGTTCCTTAGTAAAATTACATGAATTTTAAAAGAATACCCATAATCTTGGATTGACCATAGTAACTCTGACATGGAGAGTTAAAAAGGCCAAAAACATCAAGAAGTCCTGGTTCTGAATTGGAATAAAGGGAGTGAGGAAAAATCCTGTCCTTACATTTTGCTTTGTACATCTACATAAAGCATTCCCCAGCTGTGTATGCATAGGAGACAGGTAGTGTCATGACAATATGCCCTAATTTCTGCTTCCTAATTTTAGATATTATGGCATTATTCATTATTACTTCCATTTTGCTACCAGTTGCCATGGATGGTCCAAATAATGGACCTCGTGTAAATTTTCAGACACTTCCACAAACACAGGGAAGCCAGGAGACAGGAAGCTAATCTGCTTTTTTACAGGAAAAGGCTGGATGTGTTCATTTGATATTGATCAGCTCTGTAAAAGGATGGCACTCTGTTTATAAAAGCTTTTAAACAAGAAGAGTATTGTTTGTAATGGTACTTCACACACTCCTCTTTATCATATCTAGCTCCTGGTTGCTCTCCTGAATTCTGTGAGAGGTGTATAAGCCTATTGTCTGTCACATGTGAAATTCAAAAGCATGAATCTTGTTCCTTTTACTTGAATTAGTTGGCTGACTGCTTTACTTTTCCATACAAAAGGGTCAGTTTCAGCTCTTTACATTATTACATTTTTTTTTTTTAAATGAAGGCTTTTCTTAATCCTAACCTGGAAACTTTCATCTTTGAGGCAAGTAAACACGAAAAAGACAGATTTCTTTTTAAACCTAAAGAGTGTAAGTGGTTTGTTCTGCTTCTAAGTTTTTTAGTACTCTAATTCTTTATTCTCCTTTTAATGTAATGTGAATTTACAGTCAGAGTTGGCAGGCATTTTTTTCCTTTAAAGTATTATGCTGGAGATTGCATGTATCAAGGAACAAGTAAGAAAATACAGGGAGAGGTTGTGGTGGTGGTATATAATTACAAATCTGGTATGTCCAACTAATCACTTGTTTAGTAATTTAACTTAAATAAGTTTCTAGCAGTTATTAGGGTCATTAAAGCACAAAGCAGGTTAGTCAGTCAGTTCCATATTCAAGCTCCTTAACTCATTGACATTATCAAGTTTTCCTGAGGTGGAAGAAAGGATCACACATCTGTGTCTGTAATCATAAATATCTGAGATTTTCACTGCAAGCTAGAGCAATTTGCTTCATTTTAGCAACAAGGTGAAGTTTGAACCCCACACCTCCCCTCCACCTCCAGTTCATTCTTTCTAGAACTGTGATTGCTGACTGTGCTTTCATTGTGCATTCTACTAACAGGCCTGAATATGTTTGTTTTTTTTTTTAATACATAATACACTTTTGATTTGCCTTTAAAAAAAAAAAAAAACATTGAGCAATGGAAAGAAAGCAGATAAATGGTCATTAGGCATTATTTTTAGTGCAATTACTGAATGAATGCTATGTGTGAGATCTCCATGTAGCTACATCATTACTTTGGATTTATTTCTGAAGGGAAAAAAGCCTAAACAGTATTATTCTTCACCTGGAATTGCACACTGACCTAGCCCTGAAATAAAAATATATTTTTTTGTATTTATTTTTTCAGTAAATATATTATTTGGGCAACTGGAGGTCGATATTATTCTATGCAAGTTCTCAGGTTAAGTAGCCCGTTCACTGCAGCTCTCAGCTTCTGTGGCAATATAGAGAGACATGATGGCTTTAAGGAGGCTGAGGAACAAGACTTCCTTTGTCACCAGGAAATTAATTTTGTTGTGCAGCAGAGTGTAAAGGTGCAGTGAAAACAAACACTATTACACAGGGTAAGTGATCATAGAGGAGGGCTTTGAAGTTTATGTCATGTTCATCAAGGTCATTCCTATGGTTTTAGCTAGTTCATTTCAAATAAAATACAGTTTTAGATCTCACTGGGACAGATTTTTGTCCTTCTTAAAAACATGAGCAAATAATTTGTGTGGTCTGGATACATGATGTCAATAATAGCAATGCATAGTTTTCACACAGCTCAAACAGGTCTAGATGCCACAGTTTTTCTAAGCCCAAGATGAACTAAGAGATGAGGGGAGCAAAAAGCCAGTACTGGGAGATCCTTGAATCCCCACAGGAGCTTCTGGCAAGTTTGCCTTTGTTTCTGTCATGTTTCAGAATGGAACCTCTTACTCTGAAAAGACTGGAGTCTTCAAAATGTATAGGGAGCGACGGAAAGGCAATTTCTGCCATAACAGAAAATCAGTGAGAATCCAGATTAATCAGGTCATTGTTTATGCAAAGGCAGGAAAAGAAAAATATATCACTAAACAAAATATTCCCATTAGGACCTGTACAATGCCCTGTCTTGTAACTCGAGAGTTTGGAAGTATGTCAAGCCAGGTCACACTTAGGTCGTAGGCCATGCACACAACTGTAAAATGTAACCCACTGGCAAGCTGGCAAGCCTTGCCAGGATAAAGATGTTAAGAACCCAAAAATTATCAGAGCCTCCTAGGGTAGAGGCTGTGTACTGAAGGAGAAAAAAAGGTCACTTGCTTACTTCTGGAGGTTTCTATATTGAAACTCGAGGTGTTACTGAAGTGGTGCATGCCACCCCCACCCCCACCCGCCCCTGCTTTTTGGGTCTCACTGCAATCTGAGCAATGCTCATGAGACCTCAGCCTTGAAAAACAGAGCCTGGGCTCAGCTCCTCCTGAGCTGATCAGAAACATTGTCTGCTCCCAGGAACTGCTGCTGTCCCACAAGAACCTGTTTCCTTTATGAACAGCCTTGGAAACTATTGGAAAACTATTCTTCTAGCCTAAATAATGTAACATTCCTGTTCTCACATTTTCAAAGAAAATGTGCTGAACTGAAGTGTGGCCAGGATGAAACATCATTATGACTAAAACCCACTCTCTTGTGACCTTACGGGTCACAGTGGTCCAAAATGAAACCCTTTGAGCTCAGCAGACTCCAAGCAGCAATCTCCCTCTGAGTGGGGCCTCTCAGAGCCAGTGAACCCTCAATGCTGCAATACTTGGGGTATCACCAAATGATGATGGATCCTGGGCTGATATGCCAACTCCTTGAGGCCCAACCCTTCACCTGCTGGGGAGATGCAAAGGCTTCACTACTTTTGAGGGGAATTTTTCACAGGTACCTTGCACTGACTCCTTATGTCTGTGTGCATATACGTGCACAAATGCTACAGCAAATCTGGGAGAAAGGCTGCTTTCTTAGATATTTAAGTACCTTAGATGTTATGTCTGTAAGGAATGTTAAGTCGTAAGTTACAAGCTAATTTAAATGCTGCTAAGTGTTGTTCCTTTGCTACATTGTTAAGTTCTAAGCGAAGTACTGTTAAATTTGAGTACTGTTAAGTTTGTAGGCCGTATTCCTAAACACACACACACACCACACACACACATACACACGTAAATAGTTCTCAGTTTATTTCCATTTTGATTGACTGGATTTCATAGCTTTTCTTTTCTTTTCCTCGGTGTACCTTTAATATCTAGTAAGCAGTAGGGTGAATCTTGCCGATGAACTTTGTCATGCTGTCCCTTAATATTAAATCTGATTTTTACAGATACTCTTGTTGGTAATTTTTTAAGCAATATCAAACACTTGTTCATAACAGCTCACCATAACATGGTAATTGTGAAGTGATGTCAAGTGGAGGAACTTCTCCAGTATGTTTTTGTATGGCAAAGGTCTCCATGCCCTGATTTGAGCGATTTCATTTAGACTAACAGCCTTTTGTTACCAGGAGAATATTATAATAGATTCTGAAATTAGAGAGGCAATCCATAAACTACATTGATTCACATATTTATTCCTTTCCCAAGTAGAGTATCTCACAAGTACACAATAGTTTACTCCAGTTCTGTGCCAAGCAATCAGCTCCATTAAAATAGGTCATGACATTCAAAGTTCAACTTTTTAATGATTAGAGAAGAAAATGTAAGACACTTCTTTTCTTTTTTTTTCCAGCAGAATATGAGATAAATTAGGCTGAGGAGAATTTAAGGATGGTGGCTGGACCCCATAATTTCAGCAGAAACTGCTGTTTATAAGTCAAATGTTCTTTAAACATTAACCACTTATATTTTAAAGGATTGCCAATAAATGCAAACCTAACCTGCTTAATACACAATTTATTCCAAAGTTTAGAAACACAAGACAGAGATCTAAGGCTGTAATTAAACACAAAGCAGACAGACTTTCAAGTATAAACAGCCACTTGTTACAAGGTTACAGATTTGTGGGTAATACTCCTAACACGAACATGTTTCTGAACTTACCTTTACCAAGTGAGTTTTTATTTATTTAATTTCCCATACATTTTTTTTATACATACGTCTTTTAGAAATACCACTATGCTTATTGAGAAGAATAATTCAACTGAGAAGAAATAAAGCAGGACGGTTAAAACACAAGTCAACATACTTCAAAATGGTATTTTGGAATCATTGGGACATAAAATAAATAGAACTAAGCCCATAACTCTATTCTGAAATTGCATATGGTCTACAAAACCTGGTATTTTTTTCAGTGAAATAAAGAAAAGACAAACCCAAAGTCCAGAAAAAATATTGTTTAGCTTCAATTACCTGTTTACTAATGTAAAGTACTTCAGATTTACCACAGAATGAAAAGGGAGCAAATTACAAGCATTTTCAAAGACTATCACAAACTGTTCACGCTGTTCTTCTAAGGAACAATTTTTACCCTCTAGAGCAAAAGAGGATATCTTAGTCAATACCATAGGTATTAACCAAAAGAGCATAGAAGCCCATTTAGTTCGGCAAACATTTTTATAGCACTGCTTTCATAGAAGTGTTCTTGCTGCACTTGTAAAAGAAAAAAAGCTTATCATCTTCCCAGAAGAAAAATCCTTTTTATTGATACTATTCACATCCTGAAGCTTATTCTCATGCTGGGCCAAATCCTATTTTGCCTTGTTTGGATCAACAGCTCTAGTCACACAAGAGAAGCTATTTGATAAGAGAAACAATTGAGCAGAAAATCATAGTAATATTCCAAAGGCCAATCCTCAAGGCTTAGAATTTATAGCATGAAAGAAAACAAATGAGCACAAGCAAAAATTAACAATTAAAACTTTGGAATAGGGAGCTAAACCTCCTGTTTTCCCAATCTTCTTTCCCTTACCAACAGTTTCCTATGATGAACATGCAGAGCCAATTTGAAGCTGGTAACAGACTGTTAGTCTTCTAACTAGACAGCACCAGTCTAGTCTTGGAAAGTACCTCTGACATAGTTTGTCTTTAGCTACAGCTGAAAACTTAAATGCAATAGTGTAGTAATATATTCATGACTACTATCATTTGCACTATAATTCCCATTTAAATTAATTCTTTTCGTTCCTTTCAAGCATCTGATGTTTTGCAGATAAAGATTAATTTTGCAAAAACACCCTACTGGGCATATTAAGTCCAATTACAAACAAGACTTTAAAAGAAGCAAGTATGTGAATGCTTTTAAGATCAGGAGTCTCTTTGTGAATTCTGGGGCTTCTTCCATGAAGGTACAGTACCTTTTCCCAAAATAATCTGTTTTAGATGATAACCTGGATTATCAATGAGCCAATTATCAACTGCATCTTCTGTACAATTATGTTCTTTTCATATAGATTTTTTTCAGTATATAAAAAACTTTCATTGAAAGATATATAGCTATTAGAGACTGTCCAAAGGAGGGATACAAACATGATGAAGCTGGGAAAGCCATATGAGGAGTGTCTGAGAGCACTTGGATTGTTCAGCCTGGAGAAGAGGAGACTGAGGGGAGACTTCACAGCTGTCTACAACTTCCTCATGAGGGTGAGCAGACGGGCAGACACTGCTCTCTATGAGCAGTGACAGGATCCAGTGGAATGGCCTGAAGTTGTATTAGGGGAGGTTTAGACTGGATATCAGGAAAAGGTTGTTCACCAAGAGGATGGCTGAGCCCTGGGACAGGCTCCACAGGAAAATGGTCACAGTCCCAAGCCTGACAAAGCTCAAGAAGTGTTTGAAAAATGCTCTCAGGCACAGGATGGGGTGTCCTCTTCAGAGCCAGGAGTTGACTTTGACGATCCCAATGTGTGCCTTCCAGCTCTGCATATTCTATGTTTCTATGAATACTAGCCCACTCCTCCTCCTCCTCTGATATTTGATCTCAATATGTTGTACTTCAACCTCATTTCACAGACATTGGAACTCTGTACAGCTATCATGAATAAAGATAGCTCCCGTCTGAGCTGTGTCAAAACTGCAGCTTTTGCAGGCCTGCTTCCTGACTCAGCAGAAAGCATCTATCTCTCTAAAAATATTATCACCTCCATTTTCTTTCCTGTTTTCCCTGTATACTAACATTTATTTTTCCTTGAAAGAGCAGGAAAATAGCTTTTTATTTTTGGAACAGTGAATAAACAGTGCCATCTTCTGTCTATGTCACTGTAGGAAAACAGGGCAGTATAGACTCAAATTACAGGATTGAGGCTGCAGAGTTTCATGTGAAATCTCTTTAGCACACACAACATAATGCACCACATCCTTCAAGTACTTAGTGGCAATAAGTGCTTTATCAAGTAATCATATTTAAGACACTGATGTGGAATTAATTGCCTGAAAGATGTACTCGCCTCTTCTTTTTCAGAAGAGTAAGCAAGGGATCATTATCAACTCCTGAAGATTTCATTAATTATCAATGTCTTTCTAAGATGTAAATATTTTTAACACCCTGAAGACTATATTCCTATTTTGTTTTGTAGGAATACTTGGCATTTTAGCCATCATTTATCCTTAATATAATCTATAATCTTGTGTGCCAAGGAAACAGAGTCCGGAATACCAAAAATATTTCGGAGTGAGTCACAGAATTACAGAATGCCTTGGGTTCAAAGAGACCATAGAGACCACCCAGTTCCAACCCCCTGCTGTGGGCAGAGACACTTTCCACAACACCAGCTTACACGAAACCTGATCCAAGCAGGTCTTTAACACTTCCAGGGATGGGGCAGTCACAACTTCTTGGGACAACCTTCACCAGCACAACCTCACAGTAAAGAATTTTCCTCCTAATATCTAACTTAAGTCTTCCCTCCTTCAATTTGAGTAGAAACACTTGCCATTTTCGCAGCCCTTTATCCTTACTATTATTTATAATCTTAACTTGTATTCCAAGGACACATACGTTGTAATTTCTGAACTATTTCGGATTCTGAGTCCTTGCTTTTGTAAAAGATATCATATGTGTTCTTGAAGATAGAAAGCTGCAAACATTCAGTATGGTAATGGAGAGAGAAAGCATGGTATTCTGTTAATTTCAGGCATTAAAGTAGTGCATATGCACATAATCTCATTTTCATATCAAGTAGAAAGGAAAAGAAAACCACATTTGAAATGAGAAAAATAAATCAGATCACCCCTCTTGAGTTAATGAAATCTTCTGGCAATCTGCATGAAAACCACCAGTACTTTTGTGAAGATTGCATCAACTACAGAGCAGTGTACATTTATAAAATACTTTCTTAACAGGCTAATGGAAGTGGTGCTTGCCGTTCTCAGTAAACCATACCTTAATTTTTATGGCCATCAGCCATTTTTACAGTGGCAGTTTCTGCAGATTTCTGAGTTTGAGTCTGCCTAAGCAGGAACTGGTTATGCTAGGGAATTCCCTGGAGTGGTTGTGAACTGAAGTGAAGAAATTACACAGCTGTAAACACCATCAGCTCACCATATACTGGGGATCACACTTCACTGTCTCAGGAGGTATAATCATTGAGGACAAGAGCTGTTGAAGAAATGAAATGATCATGGAAGCAGTGACCTATTTCTGACGTCTGGGAATGGAGCAAATTAACATATCAATTAAAATGATGAAGCATTAATTCACTCTCAATTTTGTCAAAGATGTCCTAAGTGATCCTGAGCAAAATTCATTTATGAAGTCTATTAGATGTCTAGAACAAGATTTAGTTGTTAAATGTTCATCTGGCTTTTGTGATGATACAGTCATGGAATTTGGTGGTTTTTATTTGAACAAGGAATTTGGAAAGCTGGGGAGAAGACTGGGCATGGCTACATTCAGTAATTTCGTAAACAAAGATTTAGAAGAAATTACACCCAAACCAAATGTTTAAGGTTAAAGAAGGTTAAAAAATCAATGTAGAGGCTATGAAATGGCAAAATTAAACTGGCTACTGCGATATTCAACTGATGCCTTAAAGGACCCAAAAATGAAACAACACCCTTCAAAGGTAATATTAGTATAGGAGGAAATGCAAAGACTGGTCTCTATTGGAGGCCTCCAGGGGTGGATATAGAAAATGTCCACAAAATTCCCAGCCTCGCATAGGGTGAATACAGTTTTATAAGTTTAGCAAATTAGCATAGTTGTCAAAAATCAGGAATTAGAGACATAAGAGGTGTGGTAAATTCTCCAGTTCAACCCCCTCTAAATCGTCCCTCCTCAGATGGAAACTAAACTTTGTTTATGAAAATGTGTCTCAAAGACCTCGTGTTGGCCTTAGTTCCCAAGAAGAACCAAGATAGGATAGGGGCCTTGGAATGTGTTTTGTCCTTCTGCCTTGGAAAAGGTAGGGAAAAATATGAATACAATAATAGGCCACAGGTGTGCAAAGAATACAGAGAATATATAAAAGAAAAAAAGGTAAAAATCAATCTGGCGTCACAATAACAAGAGGCTATACATTATAATACCATTTAATTAGAGGGTTATGTACTATTTCCTGCTTCTTAGTGTAGTTTCTTCTAGAAATAAAGTCTTTGTAATGGCTGCAAAAGACTGTCTATCCCCCTTCCAGCCTCAGGGAAAGTATTGACTTTAATTGAATTAAAAATGGCAGAGGTTATCACCTTTTCTTGTTATCTATAATCCTCCTGACCAAAGGTGGCAGTATAGTTATGTTTAAAAAAATAAACTTAAATTAGCCTTTTCACAAGACATTATTCAATTGGCCCATTTACACACATTCAGTTCTAAATCAGTTGTCATACAATTGCCATTGTCCAGCCAAATTAGAAGAAAACTTGGAAGGAAACAGGTGGTATTGCGCTGGAATTCAGGGATTGTGCCAATGAAAAAGAGGTATTGCAGAGAAGGGACATAACAGATACAGGTAGAGGTTGTAAATCTTGAAAAGCTTGAACGTCCATTCCCTTCCAAATAAGGTCTGACAGTGCACTGTCTCCAGGCACAAACTCTCTGCCTTGCTCACTGCTCAAACCCGGTCTCATCCCATGAAGTGTCAATTAGTCTTCTTTCCAACACCTTGCTTCAAATTGAAATAGTTTTCTTTTTCAGCCAGTCCAATAGACCAATCCAGGAATCCATCTTTGGCTCTGCACAGCTGTTTCAATCCCCAAAATACTCAACTGACCTTATTTCCCACCACCTCCTCCCACTAATTCTCCTATTGCCCATCTCCTTATCAGAGCTTCACTGCTAGCTTTACCCCTGCATCCACCTGCTTCTACCTTTTGTTCTCTTTTCTCAGTTGCTCCTCTTTCTGCACAGGAACAATTGATTCATATTTTAAAATTAATAGTCTTACTTTAACCCTCAAAGGCTGAGAGCAATAACTCAACAGAAGTTCAGCTTCATTTTCTAGCTTTAATAGTTATATCAGTCTGAGGAATTTACACGTAAGTAGTCTGGAGGTATTCAGAAAGTAAGAAAGTAAGAACAAATTAAGCATACTCAATTATTATGGGATTATCAGATGATCTGGACATCTGCTTGTATTTTATTGTGTTTTCTAAAAAGCTAGAGCATTGCCTTAGATGGGATGTCTAAAATGATTACGAAGGCCACAGTCCTAAAAGCAGCAGATATTTTAGTTTAAAAAATAAAAAAATAAAAAAAAAAGTGATTTTTTTTTCCCTAGGAGCTTAAACCAGTTCACCTTTTTGGTAGTATATATTAATTTATATAATTCATGGCAACAAAGCCTAAAGAATTTTTTTAATTTCATAATATGAATTAATGCATAGCTTCACATGAATAACTAAATACATGAATCAGGATTTAAAAATTAAGAGCTTTGAAACACCTATTGTCTTGGGGTGATTTTATGATGATACTGTACTCCTTTTAATCTGCTTTATGCCCAGAAATGGGACCTGTGGATTTAAGGTAAGACCCAGGGGAACTCTGGGGCGAGCTTTGTTTCAAGCTGACTCTGGTGAGCTTGGGTTTGTGTGTGGACAGAGTTACATCGTTGCTTTTACTAGCTTGGTTTTTGTTAGCTTAGGCAAGAAGTTTCATTCTCTGGACTGAAGCAGCCATATTTTCTGCCTCTTCTTGGGCTATTTGGCTTAGTTGAGTCCAAGAATCAGACCATCAGTGGGAACCGGTCAGTGCAGACTGGCGGGGAAGCCACAGGGGCACCTGTGTTGGTTTTACTTGGCCCAGTTTTGGTATTTGGGGGGCCAAAAAGATGGCTCCTATGAGAAGCTTCTGGAGGCTTCCACCATGTCCAG
>VZRP01017199.1:31241-71964 GCA_013397995.1 Malurus elegans | reverse complement strand
TTTTTTTTTTTTTTTTTTACTTTGTCTGAATCTGCCCTCTTTTAGTTTAAAAACATTACTCCTTGTCCCATCACAAGTGGCCCTGCTGAAATGATTGCCTCCCCTCATCTGCCTTATAAACTCCCTTCATCTACTGGAACAATAAGGTCTCCCTGAAGACTTTTCCAGACTGAAAATGCCATCTGCCTCAGTCTTTCCTCATAGGAGAGGAATTTCGTCCCTCTAATAATTTTTATGGTTGCCCTCTGTACCCACTCCAGCAGTTTCATGTCCTTCCTGTGCAGGGACCCCAGAGCAGGATGCAGCCCTGCAGGTGGGGTCTCAGCAGAGCAGAGCAGAGGGGCACAATCCCCTCCCTGGCCCTGCTGCCCACGCTGCTCTGGATGCAGCCCAGGATAGAATTGGCTGTACAGGCTGCAAGTGCACATTGCTGAGTCATGTCCAGTTTGTCATCCACCAGTACCTCAAGTCCTTCTCAGCAGGGCTTTTCTCAATCCTTCCAACCCCTACCCTGTATTGTTACCAAGAGCTGCCCTGACCCAGGTACACCTCACACTTGGCCTTGTTGGACCTCCTGTGGCTCACACAGGCCAACTTGTCAAACTTGTCTTGGTCCCTCTGAATGGCATCCTGTCCCTCACCTGTGTTAGCTGTAATGTCAGCTTGGTTTGTCTTCAAACTTGCTGAGGTTGCACTTGACCCCGCTGACTATTAAACTGTCCTGGGCCCAGAATGGACCCCTGAGGGACACCACTTGTCACTGATCTCCACCCAGACACTGACCCATTGAGGACTGTTCTCTGGATGACCCATACAACCAATTTCTCATCCACCAAACAGCACATCCATGAAATCCATCTCTCTCCACTTTAGAGAGAAGGAGGTTGTGAGGGATTGTGTTAAAGGGTTTATAGAAGTCCAGATAAATGACATCTGTTATCCTTGCCATGTCCATTGACGGGTGCACTTTACATAGAAGGCCACTGGGTCAGTCAGGCAGGATTTCCCCCTGGTGAAGTTGTGCTGGCTGTCTCTAATCACCAGCCTGTCCTCCACATGCCCAAACACAGCTTCTATGAGTTCTGTGTGTTCCAAGACCTTCCCAGGCACAGAGAGGACTAAGACTGACATACTGGTAGTTTCCAGGATCATAATTTCTTTTTAAAATCTGGGTGCAATATTTCCCTTTTTCCAGTCACTGCAGACTTCATTTGGTTGCCACCACTTTTTCTGCTGGTATCAAGATGCTTGCTTACACATTGAACTAGGTGCAGTTTTGCAGCCTCCGTCCTGTGGAGAAATTGCATTTATCCATGACATTTTTACCCATGCCCTAATGTTAGCTCCGTCTTCCCTCTCAGATGACTCTTGTCCTTCATTTTGGTTTATCAACCTATTGACAGACCTCAGCTGCCTTTTTCCAATCCTTCAGACTAGCAGATCAAGTGGTCCAGACTCATTTGGTCTCATCTGCATGCTGGTAGCCTTTCACAGTAGCTTTCATAGTCCAAGTTAATCCTCACATTCATGACAGTACTGTAGGTAGAATTCAAGAGGTGCTACAGCTAATGTCTGCTGCAATGGCAGTAATAATTCTGTAACAAAATATTTTCCCTTGTATTTTAGGACAGCACTTCATTTAGTGGTTGTGTTTCACTGATGCTGTTATAAGGCTAGAATTAGCTGACATGCCTTTTTAATTTCAAAATGTTCATCTGAGAAGTCATAAAAGAAATTCTAGGAATTTCTTACATTTGCATTATTTTGCACCTTGTATGAATTCATTTAATCAGCCTGAATTATCCCTTGAGGTCATGTAGCAATTTCTGCATGACATTTCAGTATTCCTGTATTAATAATGACTTCTAATATTACACCATCTGTACTTTTCATTAGCAGATCTATGCTCTCAGATGAGTTCTATAATGACCTTATATTTTCTGGTTGTTTTCACTCTTTTTCTACTGATTGTTCCTTGCAAGCACTTTGCCTGACACTTTTTTCACTTCACGTTCAACAAGTGACTCTCTCTTACTTCTATTTGAAAATAAATTATCTTTATATGCCTCTTCTGCTTGGCTACCAGGTATTCAAACGTGCCCTCCAGGCAATTTCCAATAAGGGAAATACTGCTAATAGAGGAGACAAGTTGAGAAAGCAAGCAGCAGCATTCCCTTCCCATTCCTCTGCTCAAACAACAGCCAAGCAAGAAGTAACCAAAATGTCAGAGTCAGATTTCTGGCAATACACTCATGAATGCTCAGAGCCCTGTTTGGGAGGCAAAAAGAAAGAATGGCAGAAAATAAAAAGTTCTGCTGGTGAGCTGCTGTTCTGTTTTCCTGCTTATTTGCTGTATCATTGTTTGCCAATATTCATTCCAAGCCACACAGTTCACAGGCTGCTTGAGATGTGAACATCTTTTACTGTTAGTGTTTATGTGATTGTTTAGCATGGTCTTGAGAGCTCTCTTCTGAAGATCCCCACCCCTCAATTCTTAGAAAACAAATTGCTTAGAGCAGGTTGCAGTGTTTGCAATAGCTGCAGAGTCCTTGGAGCTGGAAACCTGACTTGGTTCTGGTATCTAGCCTGAAGGCAGTCCTCCAGAGTCAGCCTGCCTAGAATGCTGTATCAGGAGGTCCTCTCTTCTATCAAGGCCTAACCATGGTTAAGTGATAAAGAGATTAATCCAATTTAAACGTGTGGATGCTCTAGGGTCCATGTTAATTAAACTATAACACAGAGAGTGAACTGTTAATTTTATTTTATTCAGTGAGATCAAGGAGATGAGTAAAACAGTAATTAAAAAGAACGCCCTCTGTACTCCTATCAAGTTGCTTTGGATTTTTGCTTGTTTGTCGTAGAAACACTCAGGTTGCAAGGGACAGCCTGAATGCAAAGGTTGCATATGACTTGTCATATGCGCATCATATATAATTGGACATGCTGGCATCAAAATGTATCAATTGCTTTTTACAAATGGAAATTAACTGCTTCACAGAAGCTAGAAACAATGATTTTTTTTCCCTGTTATTAGAAGCACAGTATCACTGACAAACAGTAGGCTAAATCAGAATCCTGGAACATGTCATGTGGCAATTGATGTACTTATAGGAAACCTTTAATCCTGAAACCCTTGAAATATTCTACCTGGGAAAATTCACATTATAAATTTTAAAAAGGCTTAGCCTATTTTCCTTAAGGGTGAACTATATCCTCTTCTTTATTAGGATGGGATCATTTGCTGCAGAAATACTTGAGGAAACTAATGCTAATCTTCATGATTTTGATTCTGTAGAAAGGGAACATCACTGATTTCTGTGAAGCTGTCACTGAGTTGTACAAAGGCAGCGACATGAAAGTCCGTCCTGTAAGTTTCAAACAGGAGCTATTGTGTTAAGGAGTTCAGTGAACAAGGATGGGTGCTCAGACTTGTGCAGGAGTAAAACTGAGGTGCTGTCTGAACTGCTGTGGGGGTCACCTCTGCCAGCTTCTCTGGAAGGAGGGGAGAGTATTGCAGTCCAGGGCCAGACAGATGAGACTGTCCAGGAACTTTACTCCTTACAAACCTAGACCAGTCTCTCTGCACCCTTGGTGAATGCCTGTCACATTGGAAGTTCTGCTCATTCCTTCCCCAGCAGCAGGACAGCACAGAAGCATGGCTACCATGCAGCTTTTTCCTGCAGGGGAAAAAGGGTGTTTGCTCCCACAGCACTGGACTGTGGAAGAAATACACTGCTTTTCCTAAACAGACACATCGATTCTGTGCTAGGTCTCACACCTGTAGTGTATTAGTCCTTGATTGTTGATAAAATCCTGGATCTCTAATTACATAGCNTTTTTTTTTTTTTTCAGTTTGTTATGTAGACTGAAAGCTACAGACCTCTACTGTGCTTAGCAGTGTTAGTTACTTATCAACAGGACTGAATGCTTCAAGACCATTGTGACCAGACAGCTTTGAAGTTATGCAAATCTTGCAGGGTTCAATCTTAAAAAATTGTATAAATAGGAATCTTGTGTGATGTTGCTTTCATGAAGAACTAAAGGCTGATTCTTACTGGTAAAAATTTAGAAGCCTGGACCCTATGGTGATGTCTAACTCGTTGGCTGCAGCTCTGCCACAGCCACTGCTGCTGGAGAATTCTCAAGTACATCCTGCCATTTCATTAACTCAAGACAGAGAAGAGGGATGTAACTGTTGTGATTTTCTTTAAAGAGCAGGATTATCCGAAGATGAGAGTAATTACAAGTGTTCCCTCCAGCTACTCATGTGAAGGCAATTTGGATAAAGCTTTGAAAAATGAGAAAGCAACATAGCACAGAAGGAACACAGAGAGGTTATGCACATAATCACTAAACAGTTCAAATTAAAATTTCAAAGAGGTTATTGCATCTAGTCAAAGTCAATCTTCTACCCTCCATGTTTTCTTTTACTGCTGATGATTAGAGTGAATTCAGAATTTGGGTGAAATGAAACTTGTTATATTAACTTTGTAACTAAAGATAGCTTAATGGATAAAACTGCTTTGAGGAACCAATGTGTACTTGGATGGATAATTCATACGCTATAAAACTATTCATCTGACTAACAGAATTTACAATTGAAAAGATTCAGGACCCCATTCTACTTGTATTAAATCAGTTATAAAGCTGTTCTGAACTTCAGTGGGAGCAAAATCAGGGCATAAGTCATGAATAGCACAGTGTAAAACGGAAGATTTTTAAAACTAGTAATGAGGCAGGTCAAGGCAGGCAACTAGCAGCTCATAGGCTGTGGGGTGGATCATTACAAAAATCTATTAAATTAATTGACTTAATTAATAAATTAAGCTGCTCTAAATTCTCATCCAAAGGTGACAGGCTTTGTGCTGTGAAATATGGTTTGCACTATGCTCTGTGACCAGTCTTTCTGATAGGTGAGAGTTCTTCTCTGAAGTGTTTTAGTTTATAACCTCACCTCTCAGTGGTTGCTCAGCTTTTAGGAAAAATGTGGCAGTGGCAAAAAGAGTGTGTTGTTGACTTTAGATGCAGCAGTATATACTTTGCAAGGGATTTTTAAAAATTGTATATCTCAGACACAACATTATTGCTCCTTCAGGGCAGAAACGGGCAACCTGTATCCATTTATAAGAGCTTACAAAACTTGCTGCAGAAATACCCAGCACTTTCATCAGGAGTGCAAAGAGGAGCACAAGGATGTGTGTTTGTTACACAGTTGGAGGCCTGGATTATGGCTCTCCATGCTTGATTCAAAATGCCTGCAGACTTGTCAATCTGCACAAAGTTGAGAAACAAGCCTACAAACTGGTTATTATTTGATTGTCTTGTTTTAACTGTGAGCCATTCCTTAGGGAAAGGAGGGAAGAAAATGACTTTTATAAACCTGGAATAAAAACTGTGTTTAGCAATACTTTCTCTCCATTTCTCTAATTGTTTTATTTAAAGCCCTCCCTGGACCAAACATGTTTTCTAAAAATGTTGAATTCCTTATCAAAATAATATTTCTCTGATGTTCGGGGCACTGTCTGAGCAGGACAATGGAAAAAGTGCCAGAAGAAATAAATGTACAGTCTTGACTTTCAGACAGCTGAAGGCAAAAATCTCCCAGCAGATTTTGTTTAAAAATATTTTCAAAAAATAATGAGAAATAGGAAAAGTGAAAGACACAGAATGCCAATTAATTTAATAGATTTTTGAAAGCTTAGTTTACAGTAAATAACACTTGCATACTAAAATCTGCTCAGAGTGATTGGTTGCCTTAATTTTAATGTACGGGATAAATTGTCTCTAAACCCTCTGTGTTTTAGAAAAGTGAATGGTCCAAGAGTTTTCATCTCTCATCAAGGTAGACAGAGAAAGAAAAACAATATGGTTTTGCTTATAAACAATCTGAAACTAGAGAGGCAATTAATAAAAGAAACAGGAGCCATTGAAAATGTAATCTAAAAGCTGAACAGCCCTTCTGTGACAAGGGTTTTTAAAAACATTTTCACTAGACTAGAACTAAAGGGAAAAGTCAATTACAGCAACAGTATAGAAGATTAGACTGTCAAAGAATAAGTTTCTAGAAAAGAAGACTGGAATTTGTACATTTCTCAGGCAGGTTCCATGGACACATCATGATAGTTTAAAGCAAATGGAGCATCTCTCAGCAGTAGTATTGGGTGGTTTTAAAAGCTCTCTCTCTGAAATCCAGGAGCAAAACCCCACGGTGGAACAAACTCTCGCAGTATGCTTCTTCCAGAAAAATCCCCACAAGACAAGCCCTGAATGCTATGTATTAGGAAAATAAGAAAACTTTGTGGCCATTTTTCGAAGATTTTTCTGGGAGAAAGAGAAAGCTCTGAGAAGATTCAATGCTACGCTCAGCTTCTTTTGTTCTGTGAGACTCTCTGAAGATAGAAACATTTCAGATTTTCCCATCTGTGTTTTGTTTTGGGACAGTGATGCCAGGAGGACAAGATTTGACAGGACAATGTTAGGCCCAAGTCCTCTGTCCTCCATGGCCTGGGCACAAGGGAGTTCAGGACAAAATGTAGGGGCAATGGCACTGTGGATCCTGGTCCTCACATGTAACTTTTGTCCCTCCTTAAAAGCCTCATTCTACTGTTAATGCCATATGATTAAAACAAAATCTGAACTTAAATTCTCATTAAGATGAAAATAGGATGCCATTCATGAATACACATAAACAATACCTATACACATGATTTTGCATTGCCCTCCTCAATTGATCTTAACATCTGACTGCCTCTCAGTCAGATATTAAGAGAATAGTGACACATAACCATTTAAAAATACTTTTTTTGTTAAGTAACTGTTAAATTTTTTTCAGTGTGTGTAAGTCTCTCAAATCTCTTCTGTAAATTATGTGTCATGGTGCAGTTGCTGGTCAAGAAGAATATATTTCCTACATATACATCAGAAGTCTCAATACAGCTCTATAAGAGAGATGTTTATAGGTATAAAGAATAACGTTTTCTTTAGCAACCAGAGAAATTTAAATCCATATGCTACATACATCAATGTCTCTCCAAATGATTTAAAATATATATTAGTTGTATGTGATTTACTTAGTAAGCCTCTGCAATTCTTGTTATTTTCCTGGTAGGATAACAGATTATTAAAATTCCTGTTTATTGGCATTTTAAATGTTTTCCTTATTGCAGAAGCAACTTTAACATTTGCTATGTCACTTAGAAGGATCTTAAAAGTTCACCAGAGATTTTACAAGTAACTTCCGAAAACATAAACTGTAGTTGTGTTGGCAAGGGTTACAATGTGGTTTTCTGCTGGCTTTGCCTAATTTCATTCCCTATTTTAGCAAAAAATTTCATCCATATATAACATAGTCAATGGAGATCAGCCAAGTAGAACAGTACATAAAGGCACCAATCACAGTGCATATTGATCAAGAAAGAAAACTATGAGCTATAAAGACAACAAATCCTTTCTGACGATTGTACTATAAAGATGGAAAACTGATTACAGTCTTCTTGCTTCTTCCAGCAGAATAGTAATATCCCTGAGTATGAAAAAGGCATGAATGTAAGACCACAATCATATCAAAGGGCAGTTCAATACGCACTGAAAATAGAACCAAAAACAAGTAAGAGGAAGTAATATAAGGTGATTATTACATCCAGCAGATGATTTCATTCCTGTTCAATACCTACTTTCTTTTCTGTACAGAAGGCATCAACCCTATCACTAATAATTTTAAAAAAAGAGACACTGTAATTCTACAGAATGCTTGCAATGAAATTGGACATTATTTTGAGCTTATGTATACTGAAACTATTATGTTCCTCAATAAATAAATATTTTACCTCGAGTATTTTCTTTTGCAGGCTGTTATCTTGGAGACCAAAAGAAGGCAAACGAACATATCTAAAATTATAGGAAAGGGCTAGAAAGCACTGCTGTTAAATTCCTTGTAGGGCTTCACTGATTGCCATTTCCCATATCACCCTCCTGCTGAGAAATGAGATGGCATATGAGAACTTGGAGGTGTTTTGTAAGTCACATTTTCTCTGTTCTATGCGAATCGTCACTGTGCTTTCCGTTCCTTTCTTTTGCTTGAGCAAAACAGCTCCAAAACGATATCATAGAACCTCAGGTCCTCAAAAGTGTCCTCCATAAGCTCAGGAGAGGAAAAGGTGGGCGAAAACACTTTGGAATGGAGGGAAAACTAGATAGGAGGAAGAGACATTTTATTGCCTCATTGTAAATTAGTTCTGAAAGATTTTAGGACAAAATTTTTAGGTTTCAAAGACAATTAAAAATATGTTTACTTACATTTGTTAAGGCACAGTTATAGTCCTTTATATGAAGATATAACTTTTTGGGATGCATTCCTAAATACTGTGATGTTTGGCCCATCATTGTTTTTATGAATGCATGACCATTTGCATTGCAATAGTAATACAAAGAATTTTGAAATGGACAGTTGTCAATTGATTTATTTTCTATTTCTGAGTACCCAATCTAGGTCCAAGGCAGTAAATTTGCATACAGTGTACAATGCAAGGGAATGTATTGAAGTTTATACAAGGAGAATGCCAATCAACCCAACTGCTTTCCACCCATCCATGATGCTTAAATGTAATGGAGAAAAGGGTGTCCTCCTATGGAATAAGCAAACCTGGTTATTTGTGGGAGGAACATTCAGTGCAGTGATATCACCACCTGCATTTCCAGACTTGTGTAAACTGTACAGAAATCCTTGCTCCACCCCTTTCCTCGATTCCCTGTTAAACTATTGTATTATGGGATGTGCTAATCATATGTTTCTATGGGCTAGTTAAAGTTCCGTTATTGAAATCAAATGGCAAGGTCCTATTGTAAATGTTCTCAAGAGGTTAGGGCAGGCTGGCAGGATGGTAGTGTGGTGCTTGGCTTTGCTCTCTCTAGACCAACAACCAAATGAGACAACAAGCTGCAAACACTCTTGGAGGAACAAGCCTATAAACATGTTCCCTGAAAAGGCCAGACAAGCACCTTTTGAATAACAATTGCAGATGAGAAAATTCTTCAGAGGAGACCCCTTTTATCATAGAAAACTTCCTTTTCACTCCTCCTAAAGAAAATACCTGAGAATTACTTTTTTGAAGAAAGCATCTTTTCCTGTAACAAAAAGCTTTTTTTTTACAAGCTGCAATGCCTCTCTCTTATTCTTTTACTGCATTTTAGATTGCTTAGACTTTTGTTTTTAAGTCACCGTGACTTATTTTCTGTAGAGATCAATTTTATTATGGAAGAACAAACCAATAACTGGACAGGGCTTTATACAGTACTAAAGTAAAACCAAAAGGTTTTTGTGTAAAAAATAAGTTGACTGAAATTAACTGGATCCTGAAGAACAGAACAAGAAAATCACTCACAAAATAAAGAAAAGGTGTCTTTACCAGCTGGCTATCTGAGATTACTTGTGCCATTTGCTGGGCCAATCAAAAGTATTTTCCTCAGTTGTCTTCCCTGTCTCTCTTTTTGAGGCAGAAGCAAATGAGAACTTGCATGTTACCTGCTTCCCAAATCACAGTCTGATGTTCCAGCTCTGACCCATTTTCATCCTCAGTTCAAGCTAAGGAAGGAGGCTGGGATACATAAATCCATTTATTCAACTATCCCCTCTGTGTTGGGAGGAATCTGTGGTAAAGGCACAGGCCAAAGAGTGGGGAGCAGTAATGTCTTAAACCTTGAGTACAAACACAGCTGAGACTTGTGTTTCAGTGTCCTGCTGGCAGCAGCACTGCTGGAGAACAACTAGAACAACATGCAAAGCCAACTATTCAAAGATTTGTCAAACCCTTTTCAATAACAGGCTGCCTAAAGGATTGCTTTTTGTCTTTCTGGTCAGAAACTCACAGCAGTACTGCAGAGAACACAGCATTGCCAGAGCAAGGCTGTTATTAAATAACAGGAGAGAAGCAATAAAATGTGGGAAAGGAAAAAGGGAGGAATAAATTTTCCACAATTTGAAATACTATTCATGTTGATCCTAGGGGTGGTAGCAATGTTTTGGAGAGCCTGTTTTCTGGCTTGGTTTAGTCAAAATCATGAGGGTGGAGAGCCTGGCTCTTGAAGAGAATAACTTCAGCATCATAGAAGATGGAGAAAGAGATTGAAAAAGATTACTTCATCTTGTGCTCCCTTCATCCTCATACTGAAGTTGAGCTCTGGACCATGATAGCAATAAGTAGTACTCATTATTTTGTTTGCCACTTAGGTTTATTTCCGTGCAGGCTGCTGGGGTTTTTTGCTTTACAAAACCACAGCTCTCCTTGCAAAATGAACAGGATGTAATCACCATTCACGGACTACAGAAATTCAAGTTACTGTTAGGGCTAAGCCAGTTTTTCTGTCTAATTTGCTGACTAGCCCAAGACAGTTTATCTTACAGAGCACATTGCATTTTTGCTGTTTGAGAAATTCATACACCACGTAAATAATCCAATACTAAGGAACTTTGGTAGAAGAATTCTTTAAATATTTGCCTATATCACACATTGGTGAAAACAGAGTTGTGAAAAATTAACCAAGGAGCAAAATGTAGGATTTCCTGTTAGAAATGAAGTCACAGAATTACAGAATTATAGAATGTTAAGGTTTCGAAGAGACCTTAAAGACCATCTAGTCCCAATCCCTGCTGCCATGGGCAGGGGGCCCTCTCACTCAACCAGGTGTCTCAAGGCATTATCCGACATGGCCTTGAACACTTCCAGGGTTGGGGCATCCACAACCTCTCTGGGTAACCTGTTCCAGTGTCTCACCACCCACACCCGAAGAATTTCTTCCTAACACCTCACCTAAATTTTCCCTCTGTCAGTGTGTACCCATTACTCCTTGTCCATCACCGCAGCTCCTGATGAACAGTCCCTCTCTGCCGTCCCTGTGGGCCCTTTCAGATACTGAAAGGTTTCCACGCGGTCCCCACAGAACCTTCTCTTCTCCAGGTTCAACAGCCACAGTTTTCTCAGCCTGTCTTCACTGGGGAGGTGCTCCCAGTCCTCTTGGCACCTTCACAGCCTCCTCTGGACTTGCTCCAACAGCTCCTTGTCCTTCTCCTGTTGGGGCACCAGAGTTGGACGCAGCACTCCAGGGGGGACTGACCAGAGCAAAGGGGCAGAATCCCCTCCCCAGCCCTGTGGCCACGCTCCTTTGAATGCAGCCCAGGATTTCCTTGGCTTTCTGGGCTGGTTAATGCTGAGCTTTTTATCTTCCCTCACCCCAAAGGCTTTCACCACAGGGTTGCTCTCTGCCCAAGCTGTTGGTGTGTCTGGGATTGCCATGACCCAGGTGTAGGGCCTTGAACTTCTCTTTGTTGCCCTCCATGAGGCTGACACTGGCCCATCTCTGGAGCCTCTCCAGGTCCCTCTGGATGCCATCCCTTCCCTCCAGCCTGTCGACTGCCCCACACAGCCTGGTGGTGTCAGTGAACTTGCTGAGGGTGCCCTTGATCCCACTGTCCATGTCCCTGAGCACTATCGGCCCCGGCACTGACCCCTGAGGGACACCACTCGCCACTGCTCTCCACAGGGGCCACGAGCCCTTGACCACAACTCTTTGTGAGTGGCCATGCAGCCAGTTCTTTATCCACCCAGTGTCCATCCCTCAAATCCCTCTGATTTAGAGACAGGGATGGTGTGTGGGACAGTGTCAAACACATTGCATCAGTCCAGGTAGGGGATGTCAGCAGCTCTGCTCTGTCCTCCAAAGCTGTGGCCATGTGGTAGAAGGTCATCAGATCTGTCAGGCATGAATTTCCCTTAGTGAAGCCAGGTTGGCTGTTACCAAAAACCCCTTTGTTTCCATGGGCCTCAGCAGTTTCCAGGACAATCTGTTACATGATCTTGCCTGGCACATCAGTGAGATTTACTGGCCTGTAGTTCCCCAGATCTTAGGATGTTACTAAATTCTAGCAAGACAACATCAGGACATTGCAGCTTTTAACAGTAACTGACTTTGAAGTATTTAAGTGCTATCTGCCAATGATAGCTCTGGTTGGGAGCACTGTGTGTAGCCTCAGGGCATTCATAAACACTGATTTGACTGTGGCCTTAATTTCTTTAGGGTAAGTATATTCCAGTGGGAATTTCCCCATGTTGTATTACCAGAAATGTGTAACGTATTTCAAACTGCATAGAAAACAAAGAGAGAGAGAAAACAATTGTAATCAATAATGGTAGCCATCACCACCTTTGGTGCTGCTGGTAGCACCATTGCTACAATAAAAAGAGGGTAAAAAGAATGTAAGTCTCAGCTCTAATGATAATACTGTAAACATCATTTGGGCAAACACCCTGGTCTTACAACATGACTCTCAAGTGAAAAATGCAGTCTTTCATATGAAGTTCCTCTGCATTAAGTACAAAAATGGTTTCCAAACATGTTGAAATTATTTCATTTAGAAGAAAACTTATTTTAGCATCTTACCCTACAAAACCTGCATCATGTTTTGCTGATTTTTTGTTTGCTTTTTTTTTTGTTGTTAGGGCTTTCTGTTTGTTTGTTTGGGGTTTATGACAGGGAGAATAACATGAGCTTCTTACCTGCAAATCAACTGCCCTTTGTCTTCAGCCCGTTAACCCTTTCCATTATTAAAAATTGGATTTGTGAGCAATTTTTTTTTTTTAAATTTTTTTTCTTTTTTAAACTTAGTAGGCGTGGGCTGTAAAGGATTCATATAAATCTTTTGTAGGTTTTCCAAGGGCAGCTTGTCTTCCTAAAGATAGAAATCTATGTATGATAAGATTTTCCTAACCAGGACTAACACTGCAACACTCTTGTTCCCTCTGTTATACCAGAGACAATGTGGCCCCCTGAAATCCAACTTCTCTTTTGTGATGGCTTGGCCCAAAATCTTTACAAGCTAGCAGGGATTGGGCTGTAATAATTCCAAGAAGGGCGAAGATGGCCAGAGGAAGGAGAAGCACTAGTCTCACTTACCTATCCCTGTAGCTTTGTGGAGACTTTGAGGAATATTTCCTGATGTCCAGGTATGCAAAGCGTTTTCTAGGACAGGCATATCCAGAAAGAAGTCCTGAGATATTTCCTTGGCAGATGTCTTTTTGTTGTTGATACTGTGGTACCTCAGTCATCCTGGTGATCAAAGAGAATTGAAAATACTTGCTTGTTTCTGAAATTATTGATTCGGTATGCAACCATGAATGGACATAATCTCATGTTGATCTGAAGTATGTAAAAAAACTCTGATGAACAGAGAGAACTGTATCTCACAGATCATCTGTGTTGCAGAAGAGTAAGAGTTGTCTCCCAGTAATATCCTCAGAAGTCCTTGTGTGTATGTCCAGCGCTTCAACACTCATTCAGGACAAAGCCCATATCTTCACAGTACAGCTCACAATCACAATCATAGTTTTTATCTTTTCCTATCAATCAGAAGTCACAGTGCAAGCTAATCCTGCTAACCAGAGCCTAAAGCTGTGACAGTACTTAAAACAAAGTAATCTGAAACTGGTAGTTAATCCAGTGATGAGACTGGATAGTGTCCCTCATCAGAAAAATTGGTCTTGAGTTCTCATGGGTTTCTCCTTATTAATTTTGTTAGCATGTGTTGGTATCATTACCCTAACTAGCTGAAAAATGTTTTTGAGATTTGTCAATATTTCTCACTCACCAATTGACAAAACATGTGAAATGATGTGCCTCTGCATTCAGTTGTATAGCACATTTTACAAATGTTCCAGGGTTTTTAAAATTTTTTTGGTCTTTCAGAGCATTATTTATTCAATCAGTCCTTTTCAGTGTTCAAATGAATCTAATCATTATTCCAAGTGTTAATAACAATATCTATTCCTTCCTGTCTGCTGCAAAGGAAGTGCTCCATATCAACCGTTGTGATGCCTAAATTTTAGATTTTTATATCAATAGAAGTTTTACTGTCTAGAAAAATGCACTTCCCTGTAGAAAGGTGGTGTGTCAAGACAATCCAAGGCCAATTTGCCTTTTGGTTGGATTAGTAGTGAACAGTTGTAGCCTCTAATAAGTAATCCCTAATTTCTACTGTCCCAAGGCCTCGGCTGCCTGTAAAATCCCAGCTGCCTGAGAGAAATCCTCCCTCTGCCTCTTGTCTTTGTAATACTTCAGATAATTGCAGCCTTGCAAGGATTGGGAATAAATGAGCAACTCTTTACCCAGTTGTGACTACTTTTATTCTGCTGACTGAGAAGTGATTGATTTGCTTCATCTCCCACTCAAAGGCAGCCACAACTTTTGTATTCATATTTTATGAAAGGAAAGACAGAGTGAAAAATGTTATGAGAGGCAAATCTGAGAGTAGAAGTTGATCTGCTTAGCTCATTGCTGGAATGGGCTGATGCTTTAATGAGGCGTGCGATCCTCCACAGCCTGTAGGGACAAAGCTGTCATACCACGCCCTTCATCATGGGCTGCAGGGGAATCTCAGCTCCAGTGCCTGGGACACCTCTGTCCCTCCTTCTGCACTGGCTGTGGTCCTTTGCTCCTTTCTTTGTCTGCAATTGCTTCTGCACAATAACTTTTTCTCCATCTTAAATACGTTATCCCAGAGGTGCAACCACCATGGTTGATGGGCTCAGCCTTGGCCAGCAGCAGGTCTGTCTTGTAGCCAGCTGGCACTGGCTCTGTTGGTGGGACGGTGCTCCTCTCCGTCCCATGCCACAGTGGGATCAGGGAAATCCTCATTAGGCCTCAGTCTTGATGACCACCACCTGGGTTATGCCCCTCTTGGGTTTATCAGAAACATTCTCTGCTCCCAGGAGCCTGTGCTGTCTAATGAACTCCTGTTTCTTAATGAACAACCCTGGAAGCTTATTTTTCTTGCCTGACCAACAATCCAATTGGAATAATATCTTGTTATCAAAATTTCGAAGGAAGCTATCAACCAGAATCGCAACCAGGGTGGAAAATTGCTATGACTAAAACCCACTATCTTGTGACCCTATACATAGCACTCCAAAGTGAGACCCTGCAAGCCCTCCTGGAGCAGCAGCTGTGACCAGCAAACCCCTCTGGGTGGGGCTTTCAAAGCCAAGGAAACTCTCAAGTTTGCTGTGCTTAGAGGATCACCAAACAATGACTATTTAGGGAGTTGGATACCTCCAAGTCCCTAAAGCCCAACCTTTTGACCACTGAGAAGATGTGGAGGCATCCAAAGTGAGCATTTCACTGAATTTGAAGGGAATTTTGCCATGTACAAATTCTGTCTGTGGACGTGCCACTGTGAATACGCGGTAGCAAATGTACTGCTAGGAGAGGAATACTCTCCTAGATTCTCAAGTATTTTAAATTTGTGGTAAGTCAGATCTGTAAGTTATGATGCCATAAATTCTATATGAATGCTTTGTAAATTGTTTAACTTATTGATTAAGTGTAGTTATTTTTAACCGCAGTTAAATGCTGTTGGACTTGTAGGCATAAACTATGCCTATAACCAACGATGCTGGTCAAGTCTGGGCTCAGTTTAGCACAGGGGTCTGCTCTGAACCTTGGAACTCAGCAGGAGTTCCATATTCTTTTTATCCCTACGTTTTCCTATTGTTTCCTCTACCTTTCCCCCACCGGCTAGTTAGTTCTGGATATATTTTGATTTGGGTTGATTGATTTTGGATTTTTTATTTCTTTTTCTCTAAGTGCTTTAACCATCTAGTAAGCAGTGGAGTGAACCTTGCCAATGAACTTTTTTATGCTTTCCTTTTACATCAAATGTGTTTTGGCCAATATCCTTGTTGGTGATTCTTTAAGCAACCTTAAAACATTCATTTGTAGCAACTGGGCAGTGGGGAAACTTCTTCTCAGAAGTCACCCCTGTATCTCCCCCTGCTACCAAAAAGATTCCTTCAGATTAGTACAAAAAAAAAAAATCTACACATGAAAATAATATCATTGGTATTGGAAGACGACAATTGGCACAGAATCCACCCCTCTTTCCATCCCCAAAAATACAAAACCAGAAATTGCCTGTGATCATTCCACTTTCTAACACTGTTCAGCCCATGTCTGTTACATCTCCCAATGTCTATCCTTGTTTCAAATTCCTTGGGTGACATGTTGGGCATCAAAAGAGACTGTTGATGGCTGACCCTGATTGGGTACTAGGTGTCCACCAAGCTGCTCTGTCACTCCCATCCTCTGCAGGATAGGGGGAGAAAATAACTCACTAGGGTTTTTTCCATCCTCAGGTACAGGTAGTTTACTAGTGCAGTAAGTCATGTGTGTGTGGAGGCAAAGGAAAGACCCAAAAGATGTCATTCTTTAGTTCCCGTCAGCAAGTACTGTCCAGCCCCTTTCTGGGAAACAGGACTTCAACTTGAGTAGCAGTTGCTGCAAAAAATGAATGCTGTAAATAATGCAAGCCCACTCCTCTCATTCCTCCTTTTGTTTATCTTTCTTATCTGGCAGTGATCATATGAAATGGGTCAGTTTGGATTGGCTGCCCTGGTGGGTCCTGTCCCACAATCTCATACCCACAGCCTGTGGGTGTGAGGACTGACAGTTTCAGTGGCAGTGCTGATGCTGTGCTAGTGCTGTCCAGCAGGACCAAAATACAGCACTGTGAGAGCTGCTATAGGGAAATTTAACTCCATCTCAGCCAGATCCAATACAATGTCTAAGGAGCTGCTAGGGAATGCAATCCATACTGTTAGCTACCAATGTATGTCACCAGATGTTTATCTTATTAGTGCTGAAATGTGCATTCATGCTCTTTTATCAAAGACTATAACTCTGTTGAAAGGATTCACAGGTTGTTTAGGACAGAATTAGTTCCACTCATTAGCTCAAAATGACAAGGTAATTGTCAGCGCATTTGAAAAAAAGGAAGACCTTCCTGAAAACAGAAGGGAATTATAACAATTAATTTTTATTAAAAAGTAGGGGATGAAAATGAAAACGATATTATATATTGTATGTACTATATTGTGCTTTTAGGAAGTTCCGTTTTGCTTATTTTAATGATGCAGGATGGTTGTTTTATACCCTTTAACTGAATAGTTGAGTAAATTGTTGTTATTAGGAATACAGAGAAGAGCAACTAGAGAATTTTTTTTGCCTAAAAAGACAGAGAAAAGGCTTTACAGGTTGGAATACTGTTATTAATCAGTTTACTGTAAATTAGTAAATTAATCAGTTTACTATTACAGTTTATCCGAGACTGACAGTTCCCACAAAAATAATAGCAGCTTTTGGTATTTATTTTTAATATTCTATCACTGTCTGACTCTATAATGGTGTGTATTTAAAAAAAAAAAAGGTTGAATATGCTAATTTGATTCTAGGTATTAGGATAGAAATTAAATAAAAACATAAAGTCTAGCATCAGAACTAAAGAAAGTGTATTTTTATGTTCTGAAAAGAATGAAAATGGACTATAAAAAATAATATGCAAAGTACTGTGAGATTAAATGATTTTTGAGAGGACTAAAGAATCAGTATACAATTTTGTGGAAAATGAAACTTTTCAAAACAAAACAGTGTAATTTTGTTAGAGATGATTGAACCATTCACAATTATGCACAGTGAATCAGTTAGGATATTTTTAGAGTTATCTTAAATTGTTTGTAAACAGAGTGCAACTGGAAAAAGTTTCAAGTATACTAATTTTTCCTGTGTGGTTCTATTACTTTCTGAAATTACCATATTACTGTATCTGTATCTGTTGATGGTATCAGCATTTTAATGCCGCAGGACAACAGGTCTTGTGCCAGGGAACTCAGAGCATAAGCATGTAGTGAGACACGAGGTGCAAACTTTATAATTTCCATGTTGTTTGTGATGTTTCCCTTCTCTGCTGGCAAATTGTGAACTGAATCAGAGAAACAATCTTCCACGCAGATTTAAGGCAACGAAGCAGGGTCACTGAATGCACTGTACTCCAGCATTCTCTGTACTTTTTATTCCATAAGCAGAGATACAAGGGTTGTTCCTGTTCTTGCCTTCATCTCTTTTAAACTGCGTGTGTCCCATGATCACGTTGTTCATGCTCTCCTGAGTATGAGGATGCTGTTAGTAATGACCCAGAGGTAGGCCAGTGGCCATCCACTGCTCAGGAACAAATTATCAGCATGGCCTTTCTGATTTCAGCCCCCTCTTGGGTCTGGCTGGGTTAAGACTCTACCGTATATTACAAATAGGGCCACTGACATTCTGCTCTGCTCCCAGATTTTGCCATGGGGTAAGGCCGCAAAAACAATCCTTGTATCTGCTGGATTGCTCTGCAGAGCCCTATGTAGCTTGTATGGTGAAGAACTTCCTTTAATTGCTACAGAAAATACTTCCTTTGCCTCCTTTTAGCAGCCTGACATTTTCTGTGTGTTGGGCTGAGACAAGGACATGTTATCAAACAGTTCTAAGTATGCTCAAAAGAAGCTGTTCCAGCCCCAACCCCAGCAAAGAGTAGCAGTGAAATGAAAGCATACCTTTTATGTGGAAGTCTTAGTGAACTGATTCTTGTGTTATTGAGTCATCTCTGCAGGTTGCAAGATGCAAGCAGTACAGACTGAGGATAAGAAGGATGGCGATACAAGCCTAGCATTTGCAAGGCAGTTTCGTTTCCTTGTTTGGCTGTGGACTTTGTCACTCCATCTTCCTTCAGGGAAACCCTCAGTTTTTCATTGCTTCTAGTAATTGGAAGGATATTGTGAGAATAAATACTCTGCATTATTTTCAGTGCCTAAATTGGAAAGTAAAACTCACACCGTAAATATTAATGCCTGAAATACATTATTATTTACTTCTTATTTAATTTTTTTTAATAATCAACCTATTGATATGAGTGATGCTGTGATTTCTAAAAGGGTGGAAAAAAATGCCTTAGGAATTCAACAATAATTTATTAGTCATTGGGACTGTTTTTCAAAAGTTGCAATTTAGGTATTTAGGTAGAGTTATTTTGGGATTTGTGTTGTTTAATTGCAGAGGAAACCATACTTTCAATACTCAGTTGAAAATTTTCTTAATTCAGTAGTACTCAATTCTTTGTTTACAGTGGTCACTAGCAGGCCTTTGGGAACAGATGTCAGTATCAACAAGTGTCAACATTGAAAACTTTTATTTACCAGGCATGAATTTTATGAATGCATAATGGTGATACATAACATCAATATGGATAGCTGGTTGTCTCAGTCTGAAAATAAGCCTTGGTGACCAAAATGCTGCCTCCTCCTTCTGCTCATGTCAGGTGGGCTGACAGTAGTCCAGAGGATGTTATGTCATGGATAATAAATACCTGCTGGCATTGCTGTGACTCCTCCACTTGCAGGATCATCTGCTGAACCACAGTGAACATGACACGTGAAATTAAACTTGGCTAGAATCAGCTGCTGAAAACTACTGCTTTTGGCTCTTCTGTTTCTCTCAAAAATTCAGTGGTTTTTAATCCTGTGACCCATAGAGCCCGTTAGAGGAAGCATCCCTGGAGCTAATGAGTCAGGGAAAAGCAATTAAAGAAAGAGTCTATTGGCAGTGATTGTGAGTTGTGCCACTTGCTAAGTAGTGGCCTCCAGTTGACAGGAAAACTTTAAGGTGTCCACATCAATTGATGCTGGAAACGCCTTGTAAATCACAGGCAAAGCCCTCTCAGGTCACAGCATGCTGTGTCAGGTCCTCTCTCTGATGAATCATGATTGTATTCTATAAAATTCCTTCTGCCACAAGAGAAAGCTCCTGACAGTGCTCAGAGTCACCATGGGGAGCCAGATACCACCTTGCTGTGAAGGTCAAGAATGTTCCCATACTTAGAGCCAGTTTTGTCCCTTTGATTATTCGCTGCATGGGCATCTCTTTTTGGTTGAGGTAGCACACAGAAAATCTTTATATTTAGGCACTCTTCACTAGTGGATGCCATTGAACTCAACAAGCTAGTCTTTATTCCACTTTATCCTGTAACCACTGGGAACATAAAACTACTATACCAGTGCTGCACTCTTTTTATGAATTTTTGATAATGAAAGTAATCCCTTTCTTATTACCAAGAATAAAGAAAATAGTATGTGAGCACATAAAATGCTGTCTTATTTTTGAGGTGAAGTAGTTTTTTTGAGGGCCTGTTCAAATTTAATCTACTTTGTAAAGAAGTGCTCAAAGGCAGCAGATTCAACAGTTTTTCATAATTTGTATAAAAAATGGATAGTGTCTTCATGTAAATTTGGGAGAGCTATCCATCTAATAACCTTTTAAAAATCATGGTTTGATATAACTGCAGACTGGATCAGAAAGAATGCTAATTGCAGAAGTTAAGATCATGAGACCATAAGCATTTGCTTGAATCATGACAATGCATATTTGTTTCAGAAGTTTTATGCTCAAAATATGGAGAAGTAGCCGTTGACAATTCCTGTCAGTGTCAGATCTGAGGTTGCCTCCATAATAAAAGTCTGCTGTCTGAATCTTTGTGCTGGACCTTTTTCTCTGAGTGATGAGTTATGGAACTTCCTCTGAAAAATGTTTCTTGTTCCTGTAAACGCATATCTCCAGAAGAGAACTGGCCAAGATTTTGTGTTTCATCATCAGAAAAGATATTGCTCTGCCTCAGAGATTCCTACTTGGTTGAAATGTAGTTGGGGTATGCTGCAAGTTCAACAGGAACTGACTAGAGCAGGGCCTGTGAGACAGCAGTACAGCTGAGTTGGGACAAAGAAAAATGTTGATGTCTTCCCAGTGAAGTATGAGAATGTGAAAGGACTGGGTTTTTTTGTCTCATAGAATTTTTTTTTTTTTTTAATGTTTAAAGGCTAGATACTTCCGGGTGAAACACACCTGCTTTTCAACATCTTATCCTGACTTTTAAGGAGGAAAATCCTCCCATCTTCACTGCATATTTAAAAGGCAGTATTTACAATGATGAGGCTAGGAAAAGGTTATTTTCATCTAATTGTAACATGTACGTTAACAGCGTGTATCTCATACGTTGGTACCCTACATACACTTTGATTAAGTATACTAAACAATTAGTGATGAACAATTGATTTTAATGTAAAATGTTTTTAGAGAGTGGCATGTGTTCTAATATACAGACTTTTACAAGTTCTCTATGTGTTTTGGCAGATCTGGTTTATTGTGGTTGCTCCTCTTGGCTACTGCAAAATCTTCTCCTGGCCCAACCCAGGACAAGGGATATCTTGAATATCTTGCTCATGTATATTCCATTGATCTGGTAAACAGGAACTGGTAAACATTGTATTATATTTATTGAATACCTTCATTTCTGAAAGCAGACTTCTTCAATATTTGCTATGCATAATCATGTCAAAAATCACCTTCAGTTTTACGCATCCTCACAAATATGTGTGCTTCTTTCTAAACTCTTCATATCTTATTCTCCCCTATAGGAATTCTGATCAGAGAAAAAAAATCTGACAGCCAGGATGACAGAAATACTTCTAGGGCTTTCAAAAACTTCACTTCTTTAGGTTCTTAACTTTGGGGTTTATTTCATTCTATGACTGTTCTTAAGTTTTAGTTATGGCAAAGCCTTGAAAGAAAGACAGGTAATTTTTTTCTTCTATGTTTTAAAATATTTATTTATTTAATCTTGACCCAGTTTTAGTTAAAGTGCAGAAACAATATAGCAGACAGAGGATATACTATTCTTACACAAATATGTACATACCCAAAAGATTATTTCTTTTCCTCAGATTAGCCTCAGCAAAAGTAAGTTTACAGGAACACTTTTTCCAAAGTTTTTGCTTAATAAAAAAATCTGTTAGGAACAAAAAATTATTTCAGGGAGTAAAGAAAAATCAGAATTTAACTGGCAGAGCTTTCAGGCATCATGTAAGAATTTCAGATTAATATGCACAGGGAATTTAAAACTGTTGGAGGCTTTTGTCAGGTGTGATCACACAACCAGTGGCTTTTTGAGCCACTTTTTCTCCAGATTAACTGTAAAATCAGGAATTTTAACTCTCCTTTGAATAGAAGCTGCTTAACAATGAGAAAGATGAGTTTTCTGCCATTGCACGTGTTGAAAAGAGGTTGATGAAGGTTTATCATCCCATGAATTAATAGGAAAAATTGAATAGTGAGGAAAAGGAATTCTTCCCACCAGGTAATTAACTCAGCTTTGTCTCAGGTATCCTGACTTCCTTCAAATAGGACCTCACTTCTACTCCAAGCTTCAAGAAAAATGGTCTCTATTCGTTATGTCCTTTTGGATTGGGCCAGCTCCCAGACAGATTCAGAGTTCAGCTGAGACATATCTCACCCCAAAGGGTCTCGATGCATCTGAGGGACCAAAACTATCCTAGTTGGCCGGATTTGGACCTCAGTGAGCCCTGCACAACTTTTGCAGCAGCCTATATCTGATTTGGAAACAGCAGGGCAATGGTAGGTCTGAAAGCATCTGCAAGTCTTTGTTTTTCTCAGAAATTCTGCCCTGAATCTCATGAGAGGGTAGAAAAAGTAGCATTACTTTTCTGAAATATGTTCCAGCAGATGTGTTGGGAAATAAAGTTAGCTGTACAGCAGGCATTTTGGAGCTACAGGCACAGAGAACATAAAGCCTCTTGGCTTTCCAACCACCTCTCTAAAAGCTCTTTTGCAAGAATTTTTTTTCCCCGGGACTTATTGTGTTCATTATGCAGACTTCAGCCTGTATTTGATGTGTTCTGTCAGAAGAAAAATGATCAATGCCAAAAATGAACAATGCCAAGTTCTCCTGTGGAGTTGACTCACAATAGTGTCACACTTCTTTTCTGTAAGCCTGGCCCTTTTAAGTGCAAATGCTGAGTTTTGGGTGATTTCTTTTTTTCATGTACATGCATATACACATAAACAAAGAATAGTTTTAAAGTAATCCTTAAATACTAGCAACCACATTTCATATCAGTACCCTTGGAGTGGGAGGCAGAAGTGGCTCAGGTGCTGGTGGAAAATAAATGCTGTGAATTAGGACAGCTGTTTCCAGAAAGCTTGAAAGGGAATAGTTCACGCTCCTCCCCTGGCTGTTGTGGGATATTCTTATGAAATTACCCCTCAAGGTGGTCTGTAGTCTTGCTAGACCAAAGAGAATATTGATAACTTAGTGGTGAGTGTTGTCCCTTTGACCCCCATTTGATATCTGGGGCTTTTTTCTTACACTCAGGGAAAGTGAAAGGCAAGGGACAAAGTGAAAAGCTCAGATGAGCTCATTATTAAAATATTGGCAGCTTTGGTTTGGTCACACCAAGAATGAAGGCATCTGTGCTGAAGAGGATCTCACAGAGGAGAAAGAGACCGCCAATGATGTGGAAAGAAGAAAATGGATTGGAATAGAGGGAGGAGAGAGCATGAGCAGCAGAATTCACATCTTGTGGGAGAATATGTGGAGGGGAAAGGCATGCAGGAGTGTGAATGTGTCAACAGGAGAGAGCTGTGTCAACAGGAGAGAGCTGTGTCCATTTTAGCTTTTATCATTCTTTTCCAATGCAGGCCACTGAGGATTTTCTGCACCTAACAACAAAAGTTGACTGTTTGTCATGGTTTTGGTATAATTATCTCTTTTCTCTAATTCTCCCTTGGAGTGATTCGTTTGCATTTACTATAACATTAATTGCAGCCCCTACTACAGGATGTTCACACAGAGAAAAGTTTTAAATAATAATTTTGAGTCCATGGTGAAATAACAGTACGATGCTCTGAGAACTTTACTCACACATGACGCTGAAGAAATATTTCACAATGAATAATTTATCCATCAGACAAATGTAATGTTCCTGGCAGGTTCATGGACAGATCATGAAATTATTTTTTCATTTAAAGTTATTCATTATTTTTTTCCAGCAGCGGTCTTCTGCATCTGGTACAGTACCAGTTTCTTCCAATAATTCTGGTACATGTTTTTTGGTCCACTGGGAGTTTTGGAAAATACTTACTGCTCTTTATGATCAGGTACTTGAGTGGTTTAGTTACTGCCTTGAAATACACTCTATTGAGAACCTGACTATATGATAGGGCCAGCTGAGAGGAAAATTAGATAGGTATGTGTACAAAGAGGAAATGAAAGAGAAACCCACAATACAAATTATGAGAGTGCTTCCTAGCATATTAGGTTAGCATGATTTTTAAAACAGATTTTGTTTTCATAATGCACTATGTAAGAAAAATCTTTCCTCCCTCATCTTTTCAAAATGAGGAATATTTTTGAACTAGATAATTATTTATTAAGACAGATTATTTCAGTTTCCAGAAAATTATTTGATAGGCTCAAAGTAATGCTGTGCAAGGCTGGCTTCATAAAGGAAATCTATTCAGAGTTAAAGACTTATGTCAAAATGAGTCTCCCAGGAGAATGGTTTGTATTCTAAGACCAATATTCTATTTCACTGACTACAATAGTAGTAATCTGTTAACCTCTGAGGCAGCATAGCAGCGGGGCCTCATAAATAAAGCTGCAAAAATTGATGAAAACATAAAAAATAATAAAAGTCTCACAGACACCACTGAAGAACTTATTCAGGCAATGGAAAGCTCCCTTCAAAGTATGTGAAGAGGCAGATGATGGAGTTTTGAGCCTTTTGTATAAATGCAGAATAAAACCATATGTTGAAAAGGAATCAGTGAAAGCTGTAAACCAAAATATCCTAAATGATGTCTGGGGCTATGCTTTAGTGATACATGGCAGCTTCAGTCTGCCTCAGTCACAGAATCTGTCAATTACCCAGTGAGACGAAAGCGTGCACTTTTGCAGTGGCTTGTTGTCACTTCAGGGTTATCTCACTCTCTTATTTGTAAGGAACAGCATGTTCCATCATGCCAACCCATGGGACTGTTTTGCTACTCTACAACTGTTTGAGCTTCAGATCTTCATAGCAGCTGCTAAGATTCAAGTGCTAGTGACCCCACTTTCTAGGCTAGGGTATCCAGATATTGTACTTCTGCTGTAGTTTCCCTGGTTCCACCGTGTGCCAAAGGATGGAGTTTGACCAGGGTTAGAGGCACTCTGCTTCACACCATTGTGGAGGCTGAGCCAAGGAAGTTCTTTTGTCTCAGATTATTGGAATCCTCTGGGTACTACTGCATACAGATAAGTTCTACAATGCAAGAATGTCCCTTGAAATCAGTATTTCTTACACAGGATTTGTTCCACCTCACTGTCAGAAACGGCACCCTCCAGCTGATGCCACAATGAAAGCTTGTGTTTGGCTGTGGTGGTGAGAACCTACCAGCTATTTTCCCCTTCTTCAGCGGCTGTGTCCAGCTAGAGACAAGCTGAGGAAAATCCCAGTCAAATGGTGATAGCACCAACATATGCATTCTTGCTCAGAATGCACAGGAAGCTGTTTGAAAGGAGAAACACATAAGCCTCATGATGGGTGATAGTCATGTCTGGCACATGGAGGACAAATTGTTTTCTCAACTAGTTCATAACAAAGATTTTAATAAAGCAGGTTTAGGAGAGAGCTCTAAATCAGGCGAGGGCTCTAGCCAGTTACTGTCTTTTTTATCCACACTGCAGGCATGAAAGTTCATAACTCTTCTGTGGGGAACATCTTCAAAGTATACCAGTTAATTTTGGTAATATTTGGATTACATGGATTGAAATTTAATAGGCAAGTGCAATAAAGTTTCTTAGAAATATTTTTTAAAAATTTGTCCCTTTTCAAAATAGCTGAGTCTGGGAGGCTGCATCCCTTAACATGTCTTTGGAAAAAGATTTTATTTCCACCCCCAACATTTTTTAAGAAAGCCTGAAAATTCTCATGCAGAAGGTCTGGTCTACCTGGTTCTTTGTGCTTCAGAACATGAGTTTGTGAGCTAAATTTATTAAAAAATAGTCCAGAGCAAGCGCGTTTCTGAGAAATGTAAAGAAACAATACGTAACAGTCTAGGTCAGTAGGCCACAGCTCAAAACATCCAAGTCTATAATTGTGCCTCATTTTAGGAGGTGATGCCCTAAGAAAAGGATAAAAGAAAAGGCATCTCCCAAGTGGGATGGAATTGATTTAAAAGTAGAAAATAACAGTACTGAAGATTAAATGGTCATAAATGGGGTAGAACAGACATGATAAGAGAACAACAAAAGAAAATGGCAGGCCTAATTTGGGGAGATGAACATGTGTTTTCCATCAGGCAGTTCAATTAAGATTTCTTCCAAAACATATTCGAACTCATATTGAAAGCTGGCATGGAACAAACAAATGCACATTAGGAAGAGACTGGCATTTCATCACTGGGATGACATGGGACACAACTGTACACAAAATGTAATAACTCTGGTGTCTTCAGCGATTTAGACCTGGTTCATCTCTCTGGATGAGAACACTATGTGTGTACACATCTAAAGTACATCTGCGTGCCAGGATTGGCCTAGTGGCCTGGTAAATGTGGAATTATTATCACTAATAAAGAGGCAGCAGGGTAAGATAACCCAGCAAAGTCACAGGCTTTTTCTAAACATGGGTTTACTGCTGCTTTGCTTGAGCCTGATTAGTTATTGCTGAAATTTGTTTTCTAATGTTTGGATGACTAGTGGGTAACTTTTTATTTTTGCTCATAATTGTGTGATATAACCATAGTTTTTAGATATGTCATAACAAGAAGTATTCTGTGTAGAATGAAAAATTACCATAGAACCATAAAACAGCTTGTTTTTGAAGAGACCTTTAAATGTCATTGCATTCAATCCCCCCCTGAAATTGACAGGGACATCTTCAAATAGGTAAGTTTGTTCAGAGCCCCATACAACCTGACCCTGAATGTTTCCAGGGACAGGACCTTTGTCATCTCTCTGTACAACTCATTCTAGCATTTCAGAAATCTTCACCATGAAACACTCCATCCTTATATTTAGACTAAACCTACCCTCTTCTAGTACCATTAGCCCTTACTGTGTCACAACAGGCCCTGATAAAACATTTGTCTCCATCATTCCCTGGCAGGGAAGAAGACTGGCCTGTCAGAACAGGGAGTTTTGTAAGAAAAAGAAGAAACTTTCTGGCCCTTGGAAGAAGGAGAAGGCAACTCTGGAAGAGTACAAGTATGTTGTCAGGTCATGTAGACAGAAAATTAGAAAGGCAAACTCTCAGCTAGAACTCAATCTGGTCACTGCTGTGAAAGATAATAAAAAGTGTCTTTACAAAAACATTAGTAATAAAAGGAAGGCCAATGATAATCTCCCTTCATTGGATGCATGGGGGAACACTGTCAGCAAGGATGAGGAAAATGCTGAGGTACTTAATGCCTTCTACAACTCAGTTTATAACTGTAAGACCAGAGATCCTCAGGGCAATCAGTCCCTTGAGCTGGTACGCAGGGACAGGGAAAAGGAAAAAAACTCGGAAACCCAGGAGGAAGTAATTAGCAACCTGCTAAGCCATTTGGACACTCCTAGGTGTCTGGGAACAGATGGGATTCATCCAAGGGTCCTGGGGGAGGGGGCAGAAGAGCTCGCCAAGCCACTCCATCACTGATCATCAGTCACGGAGGTTGGCCAATGGTCACCTCTGCAAGAAGGGTCAGAAGGAGGATCCAGGGAAGCACAGCTTTGTCAGCCTGACTGTGGCGCCAGGGAAGGTCACAGAACAGCTCATCTCGAGTGCCACCACACTCCAGGCATGAAGGACAACCAGAGATCAGGCTCAGACAGCACAGCTTTGTGAAAGGCAGGTCCTGCCTGACCAGCCTGATCTCCTGCTCAGTGGAAAGGCTGTAGATGCTGTCTACCTGGCCTTTGGCAAAGATTTGACATGTCTCCCATGACATTGTCCTGGAGAAACTGGCTGGTCATGGCATGGGGCGGTGTGCTGCTCACTGTGTTAAAAACGGGCCAAGTCCAGAGGGTGTCCAGTTGGTGACCAGTCACTTGGGTTCCCAAAGCTCAGCACTGGAGCTGGGCCTCTTTAAAATTTTTATTGATGACCTGGATGAGGGGATTGAATGGTCGCTCAGAAACTTTGCAGACAGCCCCAGGCTGGGCAGGTGTGTAGGAGGTTCTGCAGAGGGATTTGGACATCCTAAATTGATGAGCTGAAGGCAGTGATGTGATGAGGTTCAACAAGGCCCAATGCTGGGTCCTGTACTTTGGTAACAATAACCCCAGGCCTGGGCAGAGTGGCTGGAAAGCTGCCCACAGGAAAAGGACCTGGGGGTGCTGGTGACAGCGGCTGAACATGAGCCAGGGTGTGGCCAAGAAACCCAATGGCATCCTGGTTTATATCAAAAATAGTAAGGCCATTGTCCCCCTGTACTCAGCACTGATGAGGCCACACCTTGAATTCTGTGTTCAATTTTGTGTCTGGCATAACAAGGAAGAAATTGAGGTGCTGGAGTGATTCCAGAGAAAGGTAATGGAGCCGCCTTCTTCTGGGGAAGATTCTAGAGAGTAAATCATATCAGGAGTACTTGAAGGAGCTGAGATTGTTTGTCTTGGAGAAAAGGAGTCTGAAGGAGTTCCTCATCACTCTTGCCAACATCCTGAAAGGAGGGTGTAGCCAGGTGGGAGTTAGCTTCTTCTCCAAGGTAACAAGTGACAAGACAAGAGGACAGAGTGTCGAGCTGTGCCAGGGAACTTTCTGGCAGTATTTCTTCCTAAAAGAGTTGTGAGACATTAGAATGTGCTGCCCAGGAGACGGTGGAGTCACCATCCCTGCAAATGCTCAAGGAAGGACTGGACATGGCCCTTAGTGTCACTGTTTAGGTGACATGGTGCTGTTCAGTCAAAGGCTGGGCTTTGGAGATCTTGGAGATCTTTGCCAACCTAAACTATACAAGGATTCTGTGAGTTTCATAGGACCCTGTTAAGCACTGCATGTGCTCAGTAAGGTCTTCCCAGAACCTTCTCTCCTCAGGTTGAACAGTGCCATGTCCATGGCATGTTGACAACACACAGGGAAGAGCAGGTATGATGTGATAGCAAATATCTTGCAAGTGGGGACTCAGTGAAAACAGCCCGGGTGTGTGGTTTGAAGTGATGGAGTTATAACCAAGGAAGCACAGCAGGGAAGTGGCAAGTCCAGGTTTCTCTTTTATTTTTTCTGCAATAATTAATCCATAATCATAATAATAGTTCTTCGTCAGCTATTCAGTTGGTGAAGTTTCAATTGTATAAGAAATAGATTTTTTTGTTTGTTTTCTTTCTGTACACGATAATAATTTTAGTGTAGTAAAGTAGCTGTGTCTAAAACTGAGCAATGCTTTACTGGGCCACAGCATTTAAGCAATTTTTGATTGAGATCTTATGGCTCATTTGAATCACAACCCTGATACTTTGTCAGCAGGGCCAGGTCCAGGCTCATTAGCTTTGCTGCGCCACACTGCTCCTTCCCTGGCAGGATTTCCAGGCTGCTGAGACTTATGCACATTCCAGGGTGTATAGGGTTGGATGCAGGAGTCAGGAAAGTGTGGTAAAATTGGGGGGCTAATTCTAGGCTCCTTGTAGACATGGTTGTTGAGGTTTCAGCCTTTTCTACCCCAGATTTATAGAGCTTCTTTTTTGGTGAGCACAGGCTGATTCGAAATTTGAGGGGGGAGGGGGTGGTGGAGGAGGGGGCAGGTTCATTTGAGCTTGTACATCTGTCCATGCATTAGCAGCATGAAGAAGATATAATAAATGGGTCTGCTCTAATGTATATATGAGTCTGTCTACCCTACACAGAACACGTTCCCAGGAACAACTTTAAGGGACTGAGCTCTTTGGATTAGGAAGTGGTTGTCTTTAGAGTAATGGCAAGAACTCACCATTTAAACTGCAAGTGTTTAAAAAAATAACTCAGATCAAAAAGCTACTCCCAGAAAGACTTAACAAATCTTTCTACAAACTTCTGTTGGGTACATGGTCTAACTCAATTACCTAGCAGATGCTGATACGCTAGTAACTATTTCTAGATGCACATACACATCCTGATTGTATTTCTAACGGGAATTCTTCAGGAACTACTTTACACATCAAAGTGATTCACACATTTACTGGGTGTCATGAAATGGTTTAGCAACCTAAGCACAAAACCCCCATCATCATTGTGAGAAAACTAGTTCCTGTGAATGGCTAAAAACAATGAAGTTCAGCACTTTGAAAGCTGGTCAGCTTAAAAAAGTGGAGCTTTGCCAAGGTTTCTCTTCTCAAACTGTTGTGTAATGCAGGAGAGAACAGCTTTTTGGACCTGTGAATTGTAATCAGAACATGGTAATAGAAATAGGAGAATGTTGTCCATAGAAGCCCCTGTATTTACTTGCCATATAGAAGACAGGTGAGATTGGATCTATATTTAGATCATTGCTATTGATTACATGTAATGAAAAATAGCTATATAAGCAAAAGATATGTGAGTCAAACCCCAAAATATTATTACCTGACCTTTAGATTTGTGTTCATAAAGCTCAATATAATGAAATTTCATTGTGGAAAATGATGGAATAGAGCACGCCTCGGGTAAATGAAATGGTGATTTTTCTGTAGAAGACAACAGTGGATTTCTGACATGAAGTAGTTCAATTCAGTGCTTTTGCAGTGAATCAATCTTCTCAGTTAATTTTTCACTTGTCTTAGAAAAAGAAAAATATATTATTTGACCATTTTTCTTTGCATTTTTTTTCCATGGAAACATTTAAGTTTTCAAACCAGCAATACTTTCATCTTTATCAAACCTGGATATATACCTTCAGAAATTTCAGATCCTTTATGCCCCATTTCATTTAAATATATTCTTTGGGATTTTTTTTTCTTTCATTCCACAGCCACAGTTCCAAATGTGCATGGATGTTCCCAGGTAACTTCCCAACTCGGGCAGTTTTGTTATATGTCAGAACTTCAACACCAGCTTTATGGTTGGGATCACTGATGCTGAGCAGCTGCATGTTTGCCTTTCTGAAGGAAGAGTACACACGTGCTGTATCTAAAGCACACAAGAACACACATCCCATCTTGTCTTTTTGACACGAGACAGGCCTTGACTGTTCACCTCTTCTGCAGCATAAGGAAGGGAAAAGCATCTTTTGACCTCTGTTAAAAATACATTCATGTCCCTGGCTATGAAAACCAATTTTATTTATTGCTATCTTTTGCTGTCTTTAGGTTGTTCAGACAGATGGCAGATTTATCTATCATACATAAAGCCACTAGCATCAACAGCTATGAAGGCAAGAGATTTGAGCAAACCTGAGCCTTTGCAATATCCTCACCTCATAAGCCAACGCACAGGTGAAACCTTGTCTTATCACATAGAATGAGCTTTACTTCACTTTAAGCACCTGACAACTCTACTTTTGAGAGAATCAGTGCCTTCCAGGGGACTCCAGACCTCCTTCTATCCCAGGAACACAGGGATATCCTGCTTGGCCTGATCTTTCTCTTGTCTTCTTTGTGTGGCTCTCCACAAAACGAAGGTCCTAGCCAGTCTCTTGTAGATTTGCCCAGATAGCACATGTTACGTCTGGGGATCCTGGATACATGTCTAATCAACATTGCTTACATGGAAGAAAAGCCTTTTACTCTTGGCCTTCACTGCCACTTTTACCTGTGCCAGTGAGATTATTCTGGCGTAGCAAAGAAGCACATGCTTCTTTGTGAGTACATGCAGCTTACTTTTTCTGGGTGCGCATAACTTTGGGCATGATGCTGTGTGTGCAGGATTTACTCGGTTCTGTATCCTGAGGCCTCACACCCAGAGGCAGTAGGAATTTGTCAGAAGAGCAAAATGAGGAACCCACATGTCCTTTGGTGAGCCCAGACCCCACCTGGCAAAGGATAAAATCTTTAATAGGGCCTGATTTTCAGAAATTAGTGTTCAGTGCATCATGAAGGCAGCTCTTTCTCCAGTACCCCAGAATGGGCAAGAAAAAAAAAAGGACAAACTGCTTTCATAATTTTACCCTGTCATGGTTCAGCACATCTGATCAGGGATTAGACTGTTGCACCATCTCCAGTGCTATGGTTTATGAGTTAGCAGTTTCATTTCCCTGGGCACCGTACAATTGCTTGCAAAGTGATGACAGAGGCAGATTTCTTTTTATGGCTTCTATTTCTGCATCTGGACTGTGGACACACTGATAGCACTAAAAACCCCAGTGGCTTTACAGCATTTACATGTGACCAGCAGACTGGGTTACAGGCAGAATCAGGTTTGGCCTCACAGATAGCTCTCATTTCCTCAGAATGGGCATTGCTTCTCATTTACACCACATATTCAGCTTTACAGTTTGATATTTATTCTATTTTGGCAGTGTTTTTGAGCAATTATTCTGGAGCAATAACTTGTTTTGTTGTTATACAAACAAAGAAGGCAATTCTGATTCTATTGCACCCCAAAAATTTGTAGTTGAAAAAGTAGTTGAGGTGACAGATGGAGAACAGATAGTTGTGGGTGTACTGGAAAGCAGAGAAACAATGTAGGCATCATAATTAACAGCCTAATTATTAAAGGAGAGTTGTGTGGAAATAATGGAAAAGGGTGTATATGTGTGAAGAAGACTAATGAGTTAATTTCAACATGCATTTGTAGAATCTTCTGCTGTGTATGTGCAACAGTGTTGGAGAAAACACAAGGGACTCCTGAGAGATAGAATAGACACAAGTGCCAGGCAGGGGCTGATATTTTTCGTCCTTGAATAGAAACAAGGAGAGAGCTGACCTTGTGTTATCAAAAAGGACATAACTATGGGATTACCTAGCCAAGAAAGAACTTGAACACAAAGCGGAAATGCAATGAATTTGAAAAAAAAAAAAAAAAAAAAGAGAGGATAAGAGAGAGATGCAAAGACAACAAAGACAGAGTAGAGGCAAGTGAGCATCACAACAGTGTTTGGGGTAGACATGAGCAAAGCAAAGTTGCTTCTGTCTAGGTCACGGTAAGTTCCTGCAGTACTGTAAAGGCAATTAGTGTTAGCTGTGAGGTTACACCAGTTATACATTTATGGGTGGGTAGGAAAGGCATGTGCCAAAAAAACCCACAAGGCTTTCAGATATCTGGGAAATGGGAGCAACATAGAGGGAGGTCTGAGTCAAGGAAGACACGACTTATGCTCCTGGTAACAAGGAGGACTGCAGTGTTATCCTGAAGCATCAGCGTGGGATGGAAAGATATTAAAGGCTGTCCTTTGGCCACAAGCTGTTTAAACTGGCAGCCAGGTATCCATGAAGAGAGAGATCAGGATTTCAACCTGACATGGGGCGAATGGGTAAGGAGAAGAGAGGTAGCACTGTGAGCTGTCTATTCTTGAGATGAGAGTGTTTCTGAGATAAGCACAGAGTAGAGAAAGGTGGAAGGGACAGAACTCTCACAGGAAGCTGAAAAGAGATGAAGAGGACCCTCTGAATAACATGTCACAGGGTCATTGTGGGGTGAGAGGAAAACAAGAAGAGGACAGAGTTTCGGGTGCTAAGGAAAAATAGGATCTTGCAAGAGCTTGGTTGCTTTTGAGGCAAGCAGATGGTAACTCAGGTTCAATGAAGACAGAGCATTTGTGGAGAAAGAATTCACTACAGCTCTTCTATAACCTGCTGTACCTGAGTACAGAGGAAAAATGTTCTTTGCAACAAGCCTGGAGCTATTTCATTTACATGTCTCGATGTGTTAAAATTGACACTGAGACCCAGTGCTTTATAGATGTATCAAAAACTTTTGAGGAGCAGTAGTATTAGCAATTTTTTTGAATAGTTCAAAAATTAAGAAGTAATAACCTACTATTCTTGAAGGAGAAATTTATTTAAGTTTAATTTAGTTTCTTTATACTGTTGCCTTAATAACTGACTTCCTTACAAATAATAGTATCTATCTCTGCTTTTGTAGGATACATTCCAACTTTATGGAGCATTTTATGTGGGATTGTAATTTTTGTCTCTGACTCTACAATGATCATGTACATTCCCTATTCATCATAGAACAGTAATTAAAATGAATGATCTCTCCTGAAAATGTGTGTAACTATTTTTTAAATATTCAGAACTTAATTAAGAAAGCTAGAGGATTAAAGGATTAAAATAAAGTTTTATGGGATGGCTGAATACTAAAGTTCTAGGAGTAAAATAATCTTAAGCTTTTATAGTGTGAAGGCCAGGAAGAGAAAAAAAAGGTGGTAAAAATGAAGAAGGAAAACAAACTAATACTAAAATGGCAGGTAGCATAGAAATGACACCTGTTTATTTAATTCCTAATTTGTGTTATTTACTGGCAGATTATAAATCTTAAAATACTGAAAATACATATTGGAGAAGTAGAGACTTAACTGAAGAGGTCAGTCAAGGAAGTGTACAGAGCAACAGCTTTTTTTTATTGATACCTGCTAGAATATCAGAAAGTTTGATTCAACAAAGGGAGTTTATCCAGAAACCTGCCGTGGTTATCAACTTGCTTTGCCAATGATCACAGGCTGACCTGCTCAGGTCTAGAAAGGCACATCTTTGGTTGTCACAATCTTTCACCATGAAAACAATTATTCTTCAGTCCCTCAAGAGACCACCACTCTGTATTTTACAATCTAATGAGCCAGCAGTTGGTTAACTCTTGTTTTCTTTGTATCTTTAAAAGAAATGGGATCTCAAAGCCTTACATCTTTACCCTGAAGAAACCCATATGCAGTATTTTTCTCCACAGAATTTTTCTTCCATACTATTTTTCACTGAAATCAGTGCCAAGGCTCTTAAAGAAACTGGCACAATGGTTTTGAAGCCATGGTGCATGATTTTGTGTACTACTGCTCCTTTACAGCAATTACATCTATTTTGTCTAAGCTGCCTCTTACCCCAGTGAAAATTACACACATCAGGACTTAAGTGATATGATTGAAATTGCTCATACCATTAAATGACAGTGAAGTTTACAGAAAAACAAGGTACAGTTGACAGCAGGTTCTGGCCTTTGTTTTTTTGCAATACAGCTCTATGTGAGTCAAAAGGCAATTTTTAGAGCTTAAAACTCATACTGTCAGACAAAGGCCAAGCAGTTTCCATATATTCAGACCAGTGCTCCCAGAAGGGTTTTGAGACTGGGAACTCATTATGAACCGCTTTATTGAAAGCCTGTGGAAAAATAGCAGCAAACAAAAGAACAGCATGGCTGTTGGAGCAAGACGTGTTGCACAGACCCCACAGCTGTACACCCATGGCTGCCTGCGCCTGCTCCTGCTCCTGCTGAACCTGAGAAAAGTTCTAATAGCTAAAGCAGTAATGTGGCTGGAATATCTAACAAGCAATTTTAAAGAAGCTCATACGAATTCTCTGACATAACAGAGGCTTCTTGAGGTAGGTAAGTAATTTCAAGTAAAAAAACTTCATCTGTTTTCATTTTGGTGAGGACCTCTTAGGAATATCAGAAATTCATACCTATAATATTCTTCTAGTTGAAAAGATTTCTGTGGTTTGGGTTTTACAAGTTAGACTAAAATCAGTTTGTTTAGATTTACAGTTCTTCAAAGTCAAATGCTTCCTTTAGATTTAGAAGAAATAAGAACATGTTTTAGCTATGGGATATATCACTTGAAGCAGGGCTCTGTTTGTACTGTCATCATTGCAGGCATGTAATTTCTATTAGTTTCAATTGGACTGATGTGTTTCTATCAAAGGAAATAGTTTCTTTATAGTGTTGCCTTAAATAACTCGGAAACTAAGATTGGAAGAGATATCTGACGACTCCTTAGAAATCTATTTCCAGCCTCAATACATTTCTAAGAAAGCTTGCTGAACATGAAGCAGAACATGTCTTGTCTCTGTAACATCTAGTGGAAGCAGTGTGATTCTGGAAAAGAACTCATTTTTTGGAGTGGATTATTTATGTGGACCTCTGGTTCCTTGAGTCCTGACTCCTTTTTATTTGTGACAGATTATGTGCTGTCTGGGATCAAAACTGTATTTTCTTGTTTGCACAAATGATGCAATCTATTTTTGGATCAAATTAAGCAAACCACATTTCAAGTAGCATGGGAAAATTTGAGTTACAGGCTGTGACCACCCTTCTCTTGTTCTGCTGAGTGACTTCAACCACCCCAACATCTGTTGAAAAAGACTTATAAAAAGCACAATAAGCTTTAGACAATCCAGGAAACTGCTGGAATGCATGGAGGACAGCTTCCTAGGCCAGGTGATAGACAGCTCTACTAGATGGAATGTGACACTGGATTTGATGGTCACCTGTGTAAGGGAGTTAATCAGAGGTGTCAAGATTGGAGGCAGCCTGTGCTGCAGCGATCACATGTTGATTGGTGGCGTCTGCAGTCTGTAGGAATATGGGTCAGGTGAGGAATAACACCAGGCTTCTGAACTTCAGCAAGGCAGACTTCCAGCTTTTCAAGGAACTTTTTCATAAGTGGTAAGCTCTAGGACAATGCCCATGTGGACAAGGAAGCAGAGTAGAGCTGGACAAAGAAGTCTTTCATAGAGCACAAGAGCTAGTGATTCCCAGGAGAAAGAAAATGGGCAAGGAAGGCAAGAGACCAGTGTGTCTGAGTAGGAAACTGCTGGTCAAACTAAGGGAAAAGAAGCAAATGCACAGGCAGTGGAAACCAAGGCAGGTAATGGGAAGAGTGCAGAGAAGAAATATGATTGTGTGGGAAGGGGATGAGGAAGACCAGGGCAGAACGTGTCTTTGCACCAATAGGTCACCAACATGTCAACGCACCAACAGGCCCAGGGGGAAGGTGTCAAGCATCAGCACTTCATTATTTCACAGAACATCCTCTTATACTTTTTCTTCACACCATGTGAATAACATGAGCTCTCTTTCCTTTTCCTAATTGGTCGCAAATCACTGTTTCATGTCGAAAAATGTCAACACCTAGTACCCATTCCACAGCCTTCTCTGTTTCTCAAAGTTGCTTATCTCCCTAAGACAGGTCCTGTCCTTATACCCCAGGACACAGCTGCAGAGGCTGCAGGACAGCCTTTTTCTGGCTTCCCACAAAACTGGAACTGAGATCTGGCGAGGGACACAAAGAATAACAGGAAGGATATCCACAGGTATGTTAACAAGAAAAGGAAGACTAAAAATTGTACCCTCTCCAATAAATGAGACTGGTGATCAGGTAGCAACAGACAAGGAGAAGATTAAGTTACTTGGNCTAACAAGCAATTTTAAAGAAGCTCATACGAATTCTCTGACATAACAGAGGCTTCTTGAGGTAGGTAAGTAATTTCAAGTAAAAAAACTTCATCTGTTTTCATTTTGGTGAGGACCTCTTAGGAATATCAGAAATTCATACCTATAATATTCTTCTAGTTGAAAAGATTTCTGTGGTTTGGGTTTTACAAGTTAGACTAAAATCAGTTTGTTTAGATTTACAGTTCTTCAAAGTCAAATGCTTCCTTTAGATTTAGAAGAAATAAGAACATGTTTTAGCTATGGGATATATCACTTGAAGCAGGGCTCTGTTTGTACTGTCATCATTGCAGGCATGTAATTTCTATTAGTTTCAATTGGACTGATGTGTTTCTATCAAAGGAAATAGTTTCTTTATAGTGTTGCCTTAAATAACTCGGAAACTAAGATTGGAAGAGATATCTGACGACTCCTTAGAAATCTATTTCCAGCCTCAATACATTTCTAAGAAAGCTTGCTGAACATGAAGCAGAACATGTCTTGTCTCTGTAACATCTAGTGGAAGCAGTGTGATTCTGGAAAAGAACTCATTTTTTGGAGTGGATTATTTATGTGGACCTCTGGTTCCTTGAGTCCTGACTCCTTTTTATTTGTGACAGATTATGTGCTGTCTGGGATCAAAACTGTATTTTCTTGTTTGCACAAATGATGCAATCTATTTTTGGATCAAATTAAGCAAACCACATTTCAAGTAGCATGGGAAAATTTGAGTTACAGGCTGTGACCACCCTTCTCTTGTTCTGCTGAGTGACTTCAACCACCCCAACATCTGTTGAAAAAGACTTATAAAAAGCACAATAAGCTTTAGACAATCCAGGAAACTGCTGGAATGCATGGAGGACAGCTTCCTAGGCCAGGTGATAGACAGCTCTACTAGATGGAATGTGACACTGGATTTGATGGTCACCTGTGTAAGGGAGTTAATCAGAGGTGTCAAGATTGGAGGCAGCCTGTGCTGCAGCGATCACATGTTGATTGGTGGCGTCTGCAGTCTGTAGGAATATGGGTCAGGTGAGGAATAACACCAGGCTTCTGAACTTCAGCAAGGCAGACTTCCAGCTTTTCAAGGAACTTTTTCATAAGTGGTAAGCTCTAGGACAATGCCCATGTGGACAAGGAAGCAGAGTAGAGCTGGACAAAGAAGTCTTTCATAGAGCACAAGAGCTAGTGATTCCCAGGAGAAAGAAAATGGGCAAGGAAGGCAAGAGACCAGTGTGTCTGAGTAGGAAACTGCTGGTCAAACTAAGGGAAAAGAAGCAAATGCACAGGCAGTGGAAACCAAGGCAGGTAATGGGAAGAGTGCAGAGAAGAAATATGAGTGTGTGGGAAGGGGATGAGGAAGACCAGGGCAGAACGTGTCTTTGCACCAATAGGTCACCAACATGTCAACGCACCAACAGGCCCAGGGGGAAGGTGTCAAGCATCAGCACTTCATTATTTCACAGAACATCCTCTTATACTTTTTCTTCACACCATGTGAATAACATGAGCTCTCTTTCCTTTTCCTAATTGGTCGCAAATCACTGTTTCATGTCGAAAAATGTCAACACCTAGTACCCATTCCACAGCCTTCTCTGTTTCTCAAAGTTGCTTATCTCCCTAAGACAGGTCCTGTCCTTATACCCCAGGACACAGCTGCAGAGGCTGCAGGACAGCCTTTTTCTGGCTTCCCACAAAACTGGAACTGAGATCTGGCGAGGGACACAAAGAATAACAGGAAGGATATCCACAGGTATGTTAACAAGAAAAGGAAGACTAAAAATTGTACCCTCTCCAATAAATGAGACTGGTGATCAGGTAGCAACAGACAAGGAGAAGATTAAGTTACTTGGTCTGATCTGAGACTTTACAACCTCACAGTTCAGGCAAAGCAAAGGAGTCAACATGGGCAAGCTCAGAGTTCTGTACCTGGGGGAGAACAACCGCGGGCACCAGCTCAGGCTGGGGCTGACCTGCTGAGGAGCAGCTCTGGGTGGACAACAGATTGTCCATGAGCCAGCAGAGTGTCCTGGTGGCCGAGAAGGTCAATGGTGTCCTGGGAGGTGTGAGGAAGAGCATTCCAGCAGGTCATAGAACGTGATCCTGCCCCTTTACTAAGTTACAAACTGAAACACAGGGAGTTCCACCCAAAAAGGAGGAAGAACTTTACAGTGGGAATGACAGAGCACTGGAATGGGTTGCCCGGAGAAGTTGTGGAGCCTGCTTCCCCAGGGGTATTAAACACCTGCACTTCCTGGTCCTGTGTTGTAGAGAAGGGCTGCTGAGCTGTGAGGTAGGACTGAATGACTTCCAGTGGTCCCTTCCAACCTCATCAATGTGTGATTGTGCTTTTAAACCATCCTGATGCAGAAGTGCTATATCATTGGGTGAGGGCTTGCAGAGTGGCACCAGCTTCAGCCAACACCTCTTGGGAAAAATCCTTTTTTTAAGCCATGTCACCTAACTATATCTTGTTCCCCTAAAACATTTTCTCTGTCCTATTTTTTGTGCATAAATGCTGTTACATTCTGCTGTGTTGAAGTTATGCAAACTCTTAGATGGAGGGCTTGAGAACTCAAATCTAGAGCTTCTGTGGGTTTGACTGGAATTTCATTATGGCATAACAGTCTGAAATCATAGCAATTGCCCCAAAATTTTGCTTAGCTCAAAGCAAAACTACTCCTGATTGCCATCTAGTAACCAGACTAGTACACTCCTACTTTATTACCACTCTGATTACTTCCTATCTATAAAAATCTAAAGGGATAAAATACATCTTCCCCTCTACATGCAACCAACAAAATACAGGCAAATGAACCTTAGGCTTCTCATCAGAGGATGAGGGAAAAAGGGGAGCAAAATCAGGGCCATGGCCCTCTGCACTGTCTATTAAAAAAAAGAACCACAGAGAAGGACAAACATCAGCAAGCACTTAATTATATAGGGACATGCAGTGTGGAACGTATTTCCCCTTTTCCAGAACTATATGTAAAGAGAACTGGCTGACACTTTTTCCCTGTGTGTGAACACTATTGGCTTTTAATGAATGGTCGCCTTTTTATAGTTGAGAGCTCTATGACCCCTAACAGTTCCTTTCGCAGGCAATTACTTTCCTTTTCTTTTTGAATATATCTCTAAGAAAAGCAGATTTTTTCACAGAAAGTTTCCAATCAGCCTTATGCCCTCACGACTCCTTCGCTGATCTTGCACACAGTCAATCATTTCCTTTCACTGCTGGTTTAAGACACTGCAGAATCTAGGAAAGATTATTCCCTCTTATGTATCCATCTCCAGGGTTCCTAGTTCATTCATTGAATCATACGGTGAGCTCAGAATAATGAAGATTTAAATGTATTTTAAAATCTTGTTTCTGTGTGATGTGAATTCCAGCCTATCATTATTGGATGGATTGCATCACATTAGTCACAAAGAGCACAAACAGCTTTTTTGAGAGTCATGATTCTTAGTTTTCACAGCAGCTGAAGCCAATCTACATATTGTGATGTGTATGCTCAGTTACCAGGCTGTCCTGTGCTCAAAGATAACTCACTAGAATTAACAGATTATATTTTATATCCTGAATAATTTTATAGTATTTTCTTTTTTACTTTCCCCAAAAGATTAAGCAATATAATATGCAAAACTTAGGCAAAGTAACCTTTACCTCCCAGAATCTGGGCTGATTTTTGTGGCTATTTTCCAGGTTTCATTTGACATTCTCTATAAGTATTTTTCTACTCACAATTCAT
>VZRP01017199.1:9290-31105 GCA_013397995.1 Malurus elegans | reverse complement strand
GGCTACTTAGTCTAAACAATACTTTCAAGGAGTGAGGCTGTGATTCAGTGTAGTGACAGTTTATAAGATAGAAGATTTCAGTAACACAGGTCAACTTCACTAGTCTGTTACTTTTAACCTTCAATGATGGACCAGAAATTAACATTTAAAGACGCAGAACCCAGTTCTTTTTGGATTCTGTTTTTCTGCAAGTCCACAGTAACACTGTTTAGTAGCACTAAAGTTACTCTGACTGACAAAGAGTAAAATTCTGCTCACAGTGCTGCAGAACTGCTCTCTCAGTAGCAGGAATGAATCCAAAATCTGCTTGACACCAAAACTAAGTCACCTGAAAGTCTTGAAGAGAGTGTTAAGAATAAGCAAGCAAAAACTAAGAAGCAGAATGGTTAGGAACAGAACAATAAAAAACATCCTCAGACTTGAAAACCTATGTTTGGCCACATATAAGCACTGAAAAAAATAAAAAAAAGGTGGATATTGTACTGCCAGGTACAGGAAACAACCGTATGACCTGGTTTCTTTCCAGAAATCCCTCTGGATGCTTGCTGCTGCTCCTTCCACCAAAAGGAGAGAAATGGAGTGAGGCTCTGCCCATGTGTGTGTTTGAAAAAGACAGCTTTGCCAGTGGCTCTGCAAAGATGCAAGGTGACTCTATTCTGCTCTTTCCAAAGACAGCTGAATCGTTTGTAGGGTAAAGGCTTAATTTGAATGAGTGTGATCCATCCTGCTCAGGGATGAGCCTGAAACTCTTGGGTAGATTTCAGAACAGAAATAAGAAGAAACAGACATTTGATGAATCCCTAAAAATAAATTAGAAATACCTTCAGCTCTGGTTAGAGGCAGGCTTATAGAGGTGAAGGGATATGAGTTCTAACAGCTTGTGCTGGAGGCCAGCACAAAGAACATATAACTGGGAAACGCCTTTGGGATGAGGCTGTCACTGAAATTACTCACGGACACTTCCAGAGACTGATTTAGATTATCTTCTGGCCAAAGATTTCAGACCTGCCATGGTTACTCAGACTTGTACAGTGTTTCAGCCTCATGTTCATGCCCCTGGGTGTGAACTAAGCAATTTGTGGTCTGCATTCTGGTCAGAGGGAGGGGGGACTTGGGAAAAGGCACCTTGAGCAGAGGTCACTGCTGATGTGCCCCAGCTCAAGCATAGCAAGTTTAAAGCTCCTCTTGGGAAAGGTGAGGATCAGACAGGCAAGATAAAGCCTGTCTTAGCCACTTATAGACATAATGGATGTTATTTGTGCCACTTGGATTTTCAACTGCTAGCAGCCACTCCTCTACAGAATCCATTTCTTGTACAGAGGAAATAAGTTGGTTACTCCATTTTTGAGTGCAGCTTCACAGCCCAAGGACAAGAAAAAAACCTGACTGTGCCTTCCAGAAAAACAAGAGAAGAAAAATCTCAAAAATGCAAACCAGCAGGAAGCCAAATGTGCACAAGGGAAAGCAGAGGGAAAGGACCTGACTGTCATTCAGCTTCTTCTGCTTGAAGCGTGGCAAAGAAGCAGAGCTGCTCAGCAGGTTCAAGCAACATTATCCTGTTCTCCTCAGGGCAGGTAGAGCCATTTTTCACGATCTCAAAGTGAAAATATGTTTGTGCTTTTCCTCCCTGGCTGGTGTTTTACTTGCAGTCATGCCAACTTTGATGTAGCTAGCACTTGCTTTCCCTCACAGAACTAGGAAAATATTCTTGCTCTGGCCTTGATTCCTTCATACCCACCACTGAGAGGAGTTCTGGTTTCTACTGTAAATTAGTAATGTTTATGTGTGTGCCAGATTCTACTGGAGTACAGGATGAAATGATTTTGCTTGATAAAATAAGTACAATGTGCAAACCTTTTGAAATGATTCATGTCAGAGTGGTTTGGGTAATACTCCTGCTTCTCCACATTGTTGTGAGTGCCTTTGGTTTATAATATAACTAGAAGAGCAACTTTATGTTAAAAATTAAAGCATTTCCTTTTCTGAAGGTAGTGCTGCAGCTTACACAAATTAAACCTCAATGCTTCCATTGTAGATGTGCTTTTGAAAGGTCTTAATGCAATTGTGAACCTTACATTCATAATAAAGCTATGACCTGTAGTTTAAAAGCAGTTGGTTACTCTGAGGCAGAGAGAATGCAGTAGAGAATCACAGAAATGACTCTTGCAAATGAAATAAAGTTGGATTCTGTTTCTAAGATTTGCTCAGCTGATGGATGAGGCACTCAGGACCTTTCAGGTTTAAATGCTTTGTCAGGCCAGGCTGGATAATTTCCCTTTTTCTTTTCATGTAAATGAAACTACTGGAAATCATAGAAAATCATGTAAATCAATTCAATGAATAAACTTTTGCCAGAATGAAATTTTTTCTCAGATTTTTGGTTTTTGCTCCCTGGTTTTCCCCCTCCAAGGGTGGCAGCTCTCATTTCACCTCCAATTTTTCTGTTGCAGCTCTCATTTCACCTCCAATTTTTCTGTTGCAGCTCTCCGTTTTTCTCTCTGCATCCCCAACTTCATTTCTTGTTCAGCACCTTGAAAGGTCCCTTTCCTTCGCACAGATCACCAATCTTCACAAATCTTGATTGAACATAATGTCATGGAGACTTCACCTCTCTATCTCAAATTTGAATTAAATCGGCCAACAAATTAAAAAGCTGTTGGGGAGGATTAGGAAATTATTTTATAAGCCTCATATTCTTAGGACATCAAGCTAGAAGGTAGCAATATATCAAAGACAGATAATTGGTCTATGTGTAAGGACATAACAAATCATCATAAATACTGCAAATAAATCGGTAAAGAGTTAAACATCTTAAGAACTTTTGCCAGTAGCTGGAATCACTTTTGAAGGCAAATCAAGGCAGAATCAGATGGAATGCTGGTTACAATTAGTGGGAGAGAAACTGCTTTGTAATGTGTATCATTGAATGTCATCTACAATATTGTGGTCAGTGTTTTTCTCTTCTTAAAGGCAGTGCTATCAGATTAATATTAGGCTTTAAGGATAATCTTTGTAAAAGAAGGTTAAACACCTAGTAGTTGGGCATGTAAATTTTCTACAATGTAAAGTACACTCTGAGCAATCTACCTAAGCATGAAAGTGGAACTATAATAATAAAATAATGTATAAATATTAGTAATATCTGATTCAGCAGTTCTGCTCCATGTGGACCTACCCCCATGTGATGATATAGTCAGAAAATAAAGTTCTAAAATGCAAATTTTGAGAGCACTATGATTAATCTCTTCTGAATCCCTGCATAATTATTTCATAAGTTATAAAATTTTACTCAATAATTACTGCAGAGAATGCTATTTTCCGATGCTGTGTGTTTGAAAACCATCAAATTTGAAAATTTGTGGCTGAGTTGTAGCATATCTTACAGAAGGACGTACATTCTTTTAAAACACATGACTAATGAACCACTTCCTTGGTGCTGCAATGACTTTTTACAGTCATCATTAAAGAGTTAGATTATATTTGCAATTTATTTTTATTTCAAACTTAATTTGTAGTCATGGGTTCTTATTTGTCTGACAATTAAAAAAGTTCTCTAAAGCTGGACACCAATGCCGTTGGAAACCGTGTTAAAATTATCTTCTGATCTTTAGGCACTGTTTTCATCACTGTTTTTCTTGTTTCAGGCACAAGAAAAGAGTTTGATAGTCCAGGTGCTTTCAGCTGTGCTTAACTGAAAATAGAAAAGATTAAACCAATAAAGACACTTCCCTTCTTAGAGTTCCAAAAAGTCAAATTCTGCTGTTGATCCTTACAGAATATGTTGTATGTGGGGAAAAAAAAGTCGAGCTTAAAATTCAAATCCAACTCTGAGTTTTATGGCTAGTGGTTACCCTTTTCATATGAAGGCCTGCCTTAGTATAGAAACATACAATGGCATGTTCACCAGTCATATTTTATTCCCATAGCAATACTAAAAAATGGGAAAATTGCTAGCAGCATTTCACTTGAATAGAATTTTTATGCTAAACAAACACATGGTAAAAATTCTATCCATACTCATGACTGATTTAAAAAAAATTCATCTACAATAATGAATCATATCTGTTCTGTTTCTGAGAGTACCAGCATACTCAAGAAGTGCTGGGCAAATACTGGAAAAAAATGTGTAATTTTTTAAAACACAAGTGTGTCAATATTTTCTGGAAGCAAATGTTGACAAGATCGCTGCAATGTGAAGTTCTAGATTCAGATGTACTGTTTAATTACAGAATTTGCTTAAGCAATGTCCTTTAAAAAGAAAAGCATATATTTAAGTCAACAACCAAACAAAGGACAAACTGTCCACAGCATTTTTCATTTTATTATACACTGTAGCTTGATGTTTCACCTATAGTTAAATTTAAATTGAAAATTGTGATTCCAAGGATCAGAACTGCCAGGGACCTGTGGTAAAGATTGTCTGTTTGGGTTTTGCTCTCATGGAGCTAAGGATGGAGTCACATTGTGCAAAGAAAGGAAAGGTATAGTTGAAATAGATCAAGTTAAGATCTTTTCTCCTGCTTCTAATTCTAGAAGCCAAAGAATCAGTTTCTGTGCGACACATAGGGGTAATTTTGCGTCAGTCAGTCATAGGAAACATAAGTGCTTTTAAAAGACAAGAACAAAAATGTTGAAGATGTTTACACAGTTTCATTTCTCCAACACACAAGAAGAGAGTTATTAGGTTGAACAAAATACTCTTTTCTGAGATTCAATACATCCTGACCTAGTTAGACTCCTCACAGTTAATCAAAACGCCTCTTTCATGCAGTCAAATAGGTTAAACCAGAAAGTAAAAAAAATCCATCTGGGAGAATAAAGCAGCAAATCTGTGCAATTCCCATTGAAGTGGAAAGTGTGATAAAGCCAGTGAACCTCAAATCTTACAGTTTATTTTATGAAAGTATATCTGCAATATGCATCTTTGTTGTGGGTTTTTTTTTAGAGCAAGTGTGACATAGATATTTTAAAAAGTGGATGTATCATGTCTTTTACAAAAAATACCGTTACTCAGCGAACATCCTTTGTGTAGCAAACTTACCTTCTTCTAATTGCACTGTGATTCAGAGAAAAAAGATAAACACTACAGACTAAAGCAATAGGTTCCTCCTACTACTAGGAAGTTTAATGTAATCCTAAATTTATTTCTTTCTTATGTTGTTCACTTAGAGGTAAGAGCCATAAAAAGACCAACAAAAACAAAACAAAAAAAACAACCCCAGCCAACCAAAAAAACAGAACAAACATGTGAAAATGGAGTAACTACATCAAACAAACAATAAAACAAGTAAAAAATACAGGCTAGTCAGTCTCACCTCTGTGCCTGGGAAGATCACCAGGCAGATTCTCCTGGAAACTCGGCTAAGGTGCAGGGACAACACGGAGATAATAACGTTGGCTGGTGACAGCCAACATGACTTCACTAAAGGCAAATCATGCCTGACAAGTCTGGTGGCCTTGTATGACAGAGTTACATTGGGGGTGGATGCGGGAAGAGTGCCTGATGTCAGTCACCTGGTCTTGTGCAAACCTTTGACTACCACACACTACAGTCTTGTCTCTAAATTCTAGAAACATGAATCTGATGGATGGAACACTTGGAAAATAAGGAACTACCTGAATGGTTGCACTCAAAAATTCATATGAAAGGGGAAGTTTGCACCCTGAACGCTGTTACATGTTTTGGCATGACTTCAGGTGTGCCCGTGTTACTAGTATCACTTAAAAAGGTACTGTGAATGCAAATGTTGTTTCCTTGCAACAAAGACTATTAATTGCTTCCAAGAGATTTGTCAAAAAACCATTAATATCAAATTCTGCACCTAAAATATGTGGCATTTGATTTGATTTCTGTTTAAAGCACACTAGCATAATTGATGGAACCCAACCCTGAAGTGTAGACATTGACAGTAAAAAGTAATATCCTTTTTAGGACAAATACTGTTGTTCCTCTGTTTTGTGTTTCTCTAAAAACAACAAACATTCATTGTAACTGCTTTCCGTTGTAGAGTTTGCTGCAAAAATTACTATGTCAATATTCTTTTTTTAAATTTAAAGATGATGTTTTCTACAATAAAGGAGTATTTTTGTCTCTGATTTTGCTTTTATAAGAAAGAAAATAGCAGAGTCTAGTTCCTTAAAAGTACATCCCATTTTCCTTGCATTTTCTTTTCCAGTGCCTGGCTCCTGTCACAGCTGTGATCTCTTGTCCAGGAAAAGCCAGCATTTGCTGAAGATTGTGTGGGGATGATGCAGGAAGGTGCTCTGATGAGGCTGGCAATACTTATTAGTTGAGTGGCCATCAGCTTCTGCCAGGTGTTTGCTTCTGCTTGTTTTACAACCTTTTCCTCCCTGAAACATAGATTTGGATTTTTCTTTTTTGTGCAGGTACTGTTTTTCACAGAATAAATGTGAAGTCAGTAATTTCAGATATCTCCCTCTCCTCTCAAATTAACTTGAAAATGGTCAATTACTGCAGAAAAGGGTAAAGAGGGAGTCAGATAAAGCCATGTAAGAAGTGTGATTACACAAGCGGAATTAATTTAGATAGCCAGATTGAAATCTGTCAAGTTACATGCTAATGAAATCATTATTATCTTTGTATATACTTCCTTTTTTTTTCCAGCTTTGATAGCATTGTATCTCAGTTGATACACAATGAAGAATTAACTTTCAGATAATTTTAATCAACTAACCTTTGTTTTTGTACTGTAAACTACACAAGTCTTTCCGAACATTTTAGAACTTCATCAGTTTGCAGCTTGTAACAACATCTCATGCATCTCATGGAACGGGCCATTTTTCCTTCCTAAAAACTGTCAGTGTGTTGCTGAGGATTTTTTTGTTTGTTTTCCCCTCTGGATATGAACATTGTGCAGCCATTTTTAAGTATCTAGGAGATCTATGCTTGACTGATCCCACTGGTATTCTACCTGCTTAGATGTTGGGAAAATGTTAGCCTGATGCTCAGGTGGAAAATTCTTTTAGAGTGTCAGATGTTAATCTTGTTTCAGGTATAAATGAAAGAAAGGAAAAATGAACAAGTCCATCCTTCCTCTTGAAGCACTTGAGGAACAATTCTGATGTGGATAGTGAACTTCATGAGCCTTGGAGCTGCCAAGACACTTCCAAGCAGAGCACAAACAGAAGCAGAGGCTGCAATAATGTGTTTCTCTCCTGTGCTCTCTCAAGACGTTTTGGGGAGAATTTGTCACATTCTTGCTGGAATGCTTGTGGCAATAGCTCGTACATGCTAGGGCAAGTACCCCTCCTACTTAATGCTTCATGTGTAAACTTAGAGATTTTTTAATCAAAACCAGCTCTTAGTTCATACAAAAGGGACTCAGTCAAGCAGATTTCTGCGGCATGACACGGCTTGTGTACTTGACATTGCTGGAAGGCTGTTTTATGACTTCCTTTGGGAAAATAGCCCAGCAAACTATGACTGGGCTGTCAAAACTCAAACCATTCTTCGCTGAGGGCTGAACTTGGTGTTTGGTAGTGTAAAGGGTACATTAGTTTACTCTCCAAAAGACCTTGATGGCACAGTGTCGTGGTTTGAGNTCACTCCCTCTCCCCTCCATTACCTTCCTGCATACAAGGGGGCAGGGTATGAGAGTTTTATAGCCAGTCCATCTCCGTTGTCATCCAGCACCATAGGGGAAGAGCTCTCCTATGTGAGAGAGCTCCAAGCTGTGGCAGTGCTTATCCCAAGAACAGTCAGTGTATAACTGCTGGGGGCAAGGGATTCTTCTCTTTATCTCGTGGGAGAAAGGGAAACAGTCCTCCAAGGCTGGCTGCTTCATTCTGAGGGCAAGACCACTGTCTCAAATCTCCTGGCAGAACACAGCTTCTTCTAAGCATCAGCTCGCTTCAGATGTGGGGGGCACCTCTTCCCCCTTTTTGGCTTATGATCAATCCAGTCCTCAAAGGCCGGGTTTTTATCTCAAGTGCAGGGCCTCTCTTTTCTGTACGGGTCTCCCATTGAAGAAATAGTCATTCTTGAGAACAGCTTGTGTCTCCTGTTCGAGACCACAGCAAAAGCACCTGTGTTCTCCTTCACCTGTCTTTGACTTTGTGTCTCCATTTTTTCTTACATCTCCTCACCCTCCTCCTTTGTCCTCCCCATGCAGGGGATGATACTAACAACCTAAAAACTAAATGGCGGCTGTCCCTATCTTATTTTTAATTCTTCCTAAGTACAAGACCATACCTCATCACAGAGGTGTAACCAACCTGTGCAATTGGCCCAGGCCTGATGGGCAGCCTGTCCGTCAACCTCAGAGCCATAATGGATTGGTTCTAAAACACAGGGGGCAGGGCTCCTTTTGCTGGAGAAGAAGGAGAAAGCTTCCAGAACTTTCTCACAGGAGCCATCTTTGTGGTTTCTTGGTCTCATCCCCCCACCACCGAAAAACCAGACTGAACAAAACCACCACAGGTGTACTGTCTTAGTCTGACTGATCTTGGTTGGTTGGTATACAATAAGGAATTAACTTTTATATTATTTAACTTTAATTAACTAGCCTTTATTTTTTGTACTGTAAACTACTGTTACTACTTTTTAGAGCTTCATTAATTTTCAGCTGTTCATGACATTTTCCATTGCTGTTGCAGTATTCAGAGCTGAATGCTAGTGGTTAAGATTAAACTCCAGCTACACACGTTTTCTTTTTAATTCTGGGAAAGCAATATAATGTTTTAACTGAGTCTTTCTGGGAATTTGGATCGAAAAGTCAAGGTTAAATAAATGGTATATAGAAACAACAGCTGTGATTAAATTTTTTTTTGTTAAACACCCTTTTAATTTTTGAAGCAACAATTATTCCATTGTACCTGAGAAAGCATAAGAAAACACAGCTGTAAATACCAGTAAATTGAGCTTTATTGTATAGCATTGTACTTTAAAAATTACTCTGAGTCATGGTGACTTCTAGCAAATGTATTACTGATTCAGTGCAGCAAAGTGGCACAAAGTTTTGAGAGTGGGCTGCCCTTAACCCTAGTGCAGCAACCCAAAACCCACAGCAGGATTAAAAGCAGAATTAAAAGATTTTTCACTGTCTTTGGTAAAGCAGTTTGCTTCTGTCTGTGCAACACAGAAAGAGAGATCCTGGGGCTACAATAGAAAACAAGGAGGGGGTTTCTAAATGAAAGACAAAACTTTGAAAAGCCTTTCTACTTAGTAAGTGTATAAAAAAGCTGTTGAGGGCAAGTTTTCCTGCGTTTACTTTTACTCATTTTTCAAAATTTCTGTTGTTCTGTATTTCTTTGTGAAATGACTCGCCCACTGTTCTCACACAGAGAGAAGCCTTTAAACTTGCTGAATCGGGTGGGCTGTGTATCAAGACTGAGGTGATAGCATGACTGAGGTGACACAGTCAGCCACTTGCAGGGTATAATTCAGCCTTGATTTTCTGTGTTCTGCATTCTCCCTCACCAGTAGCACCTTATTTCTTCCTTGATCCTGTGCTGAGATTTATATCCTCGAGATTGAGTTTAGGAGACAAAGGCGTCACATATACTAATCCCAAACTCTTGGGTCTAATACCTACAAGCGTGCTGGTATGTCTACAGAGGAGTATCTGTGTCTGTAGGGGAGTAGCTATTTCTACAGGAAGGTTGGTGAATCGCATGTTGCAGGAAACAAGGTAAGTTTGGGTCCTCTCAGTAGAGAACTGGCAAATGAAACTGGTTGCTTTTCTTCAGTTTATCTAATTAGTTTCCGTGGGTGGTTTGCAGACAAGCAAGAGACTTGATTAACCCAAATGTATTTAGACTCTCTTTAACCTTGGATACTTTTTGAAAGAGTGGACCATTTTGTATCCCTGCACTTTGCAACCATTCTCAATGAATAACGGAGCCCTGGGGTGCTAAAATCACGGATGAGTGGATGAGACTGGCCCTGCTAAATTAAATTCTTTCTGTAGGGTGGGATTATATGTGGATGAGATTTTGCAGCAGAGCTGCCACTTTCAGCAAGGTAGCTTATTAATCAACTCCTCAGTGCATGCGGCTTTTTCTGAGCATTGCTGCCAAACCAGCCTCTCACCCTGAGGGAAGGCTTGACATGAGCAAGCCACCACTCTGCCAAGCTGCTGTGACAGATACGCTGAATCTGCTACACGCAAACATCATCTTTTCTGATTTCCATCTCACTGAGAATAAATGGATCATCCAAAAGTAGTAGTCATTGCTTAAAACACACTTGCTGATGTTCTGCATGGCTGGCTATAAACATCGAGGCAGGAGCTATTTGCACTTGGATGGTTGTTATTTAAAAACTGCAAAATGTCAAGTTGAAGCTGTAGAGATGCTGCATAGGGATCAGCTGTTTGTTACAGCTTTGGTCTTGTATCAGCTGGTAAAGGTTTGGCATGCCCACAGTAGCTAAGTATAGGGAAATAACTCATTAAGTTAAAAGCTGTGGTACTGAGCTGCCCATGCAGTTTTGTAATTAATTAAAGAATCCTTCAACTATCATTCTAATCGTTTTTCCCTTGCCTAATGGACTGTCCTTTGCTGCCATGTTTTTTCTCTGAAGATCATCCACACTGAAGTAGAATACCCTGACCAATGTGTCTAGAGCCCCAAGGGATCTAAGTCCCTGGTGGCCTGTCACCTGGCCCACTGCAAGCCAGACCACGACGGAAAGATGCTATCATCTCCTGCTGTGCTGCTGGAACAGATTCAGCATAAACAGTCGTGATGCAGGCCAGGTGACAAAGTGATCAGTGCTTTCCTTGTTGCCCTGCCTTTTTCTGCAGTGCTGGTGTATACGAGAGCTGCTTCTCCTCTTGGGCAGAGTCACATCACAGAGACAAACACATTGTGTGGGTGGGTGCATGGGCTGGGCTGGGGGCAGCATGTCACCTGGCATTTGCAGTGGAGGTTTCAAGACATTGCCTTCCAATTCCAACATGAGATTAAAAAAGACACTGCAGTAGAAAACTTTCATCAAAAGCAACTTTATTAAAAACAGAATTCTTTTCTGAAAAAAATCCAACAAATAAAACCAAATGAAAAAACAAAATTCCCTGTGGCGGTGGCAGAGACCATAAAATGTATGGAAGTTAAGGGTCTTCAGTCCAGTCAATCTGGGAATCTGTGGTGTACATTTTTTAATGCTTATGAACTCCATCACATTTCATTGGTATTATTGCAGGGTACGCATTGAGCTGAAGAATGATTGTTTTTTCAGATTTCTCAAAAAAGGAATTATAACCTAATTTATTTCTAAATTGATTATTGATATGGATGGGAAAAAGGTAGTTTTGAATGACTGTGTGAAAGACTTTCTGTGGTCAGATCAGGTTTGTTCTCCTGCCACCCTTCTGCTTTTGCAGAGATTTGGTCTGGCTTGCTCTCCATGCTTGTGTGAGTTACCTCACAAAAGTTACTGGTGAGGCTCATCTCTAGCTATTTCCTGTTCTTTTGGGTTTGGGCTGTTCTCGCCTGGAAAAGGAACATGAGAGATTTTGATTTGCGCTATCTGAATCAAAGTACTCATGCTTCAAGCTCCATGTAAGCCGATCACTCAGAATATGGTAAACATCTGCAGATAAATGTTGGGTCATGACAAAAGCAGGGTGAGGAGGTGATTGATTGTCACGGTTGCCTCCAAAGGCAGTAGCTATGAAGCAAAAGCTATGCAGAGGCATGAAGCATAGATGTCAGTGAACATAGAAAATGTATGTTCCTTCAAGGCCTCTTGTTTTCCTTCTAATACTGTCCAGACATCACTATGTGTGAGCTGACTGAGGTCAGGAAAAAGTTGCTAGATTTCAGACTAGCAGTGTCTCTTACAATGTTATTTTTGATGATCCTTTTCAGAAAGATGCTCTAGCCCAATTCTGCCTGTGCAGATGGCTCCCAGCAGTTCTGTAAAAAGTATCTGTCTATGATCTGACCCTTCTGAACAAGTATCTCCTTGTCACAGGCATCAGCTGATGTTATCACTTCCAGAAAGTTATTTATAGCCGTTTTGATCTTCCCTATAGCCTTTCCTCCAAGGCTTTCCACACAACGGTTTTGAAAGTTTATATAAATGCCTTCCATCACATCCTGGTTACATTCCATCAGTAAAACACACTTCAACAGAAACAGTATCCCAGCCCTTGTAAGGAAGTAATTTGTGATTCAGATTTCATAGTTGTACTAGGAAATGCTCTGGATCTTCATGTGCTGCATCTTTTTAAGAGTCAGATTCAAAGATGTTCTTGAATCAGGAACTGCTTTATAAGTAAATATCTGGTGGGAGTTAATGATAAGTTCATTTAAAAACATTTTATTTCTGCTACAGTACTGTGGGAATAGAGTTTCTGTGTTGGCATTGACACACATAGTCAGGAAGACTGAGAACCAATCTAATCCTTGGCATTTCTTAGGCACATTTGAGTGATCAAAAGGGATTTGCAGAGATTATGGTTTCTTTGTGTCATGCAAATAATGTAAATTAAATGAATTAGGAATCAGAGCACTAAAGTAAGACTAAGAGTGAGGCTGTGGACTTAAGATCCAGGTATTTAGAAGGCCCTCGGGAGAGGTCCCTGCAGCAAAAGCGGTGCTATTATGAACAGAGCCAAGTTCCTGATCACTGGTTCAGATTATTCTGGACTTTACTGTGGTTTTTGTACACCTGTAAGTCAGGACAAGCTAATACTAGTAACTGTTTCCTGTGCATTCCATGTGGCCCCTGCTTACCAGTGAAGTATAAAACAGATATTGACTTCCAGCCAGACACAAGAAGTTTGTTCTATCCCCAGGGAGAGCCCAAGATAATGACCCTACTCTGTGAGCATGTTGTCCTTCCAAGATGCTTAACTGCAACCACAGTGATACGGGACATTGAAACACTGCATAACAATTCAATTTACAATGTTGTAGAGCTGAAAAAAACCCAGTAATTCTAGAGTTTGTGGCCTTTGATTTGCCATATGAATTAATGAACTGAGTCATTAATTCAGTTTTGGATCCCAAACCCCTGGAGAATTCTGACCTTTTGATCAATTTTAATCCTATTCTCAGCACCCTAATTTGCAATAACCTTGCAATTAATCTATGACTAATCTATTTCACTACACTTATACCTAATCACAACTTACAAATAGTATTTGAATAACAAAAACTAAAGTAATTAACTTGAATTTCAGAGCTTCATGGTCTTAGAAGATAAAAGATTAGGGGTGCAAGACAATATCACGGTAAAAAGCCTTGCTTGACAGGGCTTGCTACAACAGATGTGACTGTATGATCCTTTACATACCTTTTTTGTAGGAGTATCATGAAACCATTCAGGTTTCTCATCTAGAGTATTCCCATGTCCTGGTTTTGGCTGGGATAGAGCTAATTTTCTTTCTAGCAGGTAACACAGTGCTGCATTTTCAATTTAGCAGGAGAATGGTATTGGTAACACATGGGTGGTTTAGTTGTTCTAATTACTGCTTACCCTAAATGAAGGACTTTTTAGTTTCCCATTCTGTGAGTGGGCAGGAGCAAAAGATTTTGGGAAGGAGCATGGCCAGTTTTGCTGACTTAAACTGGCCAGAGGTGTATTATATAGGGGAAAGCATAATGCCAGTATATAAATTGGGGACAGTAAACAGGGAGCTGCTGATTGCCCTGGGGGTTGAGCTGGTCACCAGTAAGCTACTGGTGAGCAACGGTATTGTATATAATTTATTTCTCGTGGGTTTTATTCCTCCCTCCCTCTCATTCTTTCTCAATAATATTATTAATACATTATTGTATTTTAGTGGCCTATTAGGATCACTGATTCAGAGAGCCCCCTTTGAAACAGCCCTCAATAACAAAGAAGTCCAGGGAGCCTGGACATACTTCAAGAAGGGAAGCTTAATGGCACACGAGCAGGTCATTTTTCTGTGCCAAAAGGCAAGCTGCCAGGGAAGACCAGTCTGGCTGAATATATTTTACAGGAGCTCAGGAAAAAAAGAGGGTTTATGACCTTTGGAAGAAGGAGAAGGCAACTCTGGAAGAGTACAAGTATGTTGTCAGGTCATGTAGACAGAAAATTAGAAAGGCAAACTCTCAGCTAGAACTCAATCTGGTCACTACTGTGAAAGATAATAAAAAGTGTCTTTACAAAAACATTAGTAATAAAAGGAAGGCCAAAGATAATCTCCCTTCATTGGATGCATGGGGGAACACTGTCAGCAAGGATGAGGAAAATGCTGAGGTACTTAATGCCTTCTACAACTCAGTTTATAACTGTAAGACCAGAGATCCTCAGGGCAATCAGTCCCTTGAGCTGGTACGCAGGGACAGGGAAAAGGAAAAAAACTCGGAAACCCAGGAGGAAGTAATTAGCAACCTGCTAAGCCATTTGGACACTCCTAGGTGTCTGGGAACAGATGGGATTCATCCAAGGGTCCTGGGGGAGGGGGCAGAAGAGCTCGCCAAGCCACTCTCCATCACTGATCATCAGTCACGGAGGTTGGCCAATGGTCACCTCTGCAAGAAGGGTCAGAAGGAGGATCCAGGGAAGCACAGCTTTGTCAGCCTGACTGTGGCGCCAGGGAAGGTCACAGAACAGCTCATCTCGAGTGCCACCACACTCCAGGCATGAAGGACAACCAGAGATCAGGCTCAGACAGCACAGCTTTGTGAAAGGCAGGTCCTGCCTGACCAGCCTGATCTCCTGCTCAGTGGAAAGGCTGTAGATGCTGTCTACCTGGCCTTTGGCAAAGATTTGACATGTCTCCCATGACATTGTCCTGGAGAAACTGGCTGGTCATGGCATGGGGCGGTGTGCTGCTCACTGTGTTAAAAACTGTCAGAATGTCCATGTCCAGAGTGGTGGTGAATGGAGTTACATTCCGTTGGTGGCTGTTTCATAAGATTAAGCCCTGGAAAAAGTTTTGTTTGCTATCTGGATGAGGTGGCTCGTCCAAGTTAGCAGAAAAGACAAGCAGGGTGGGANGACAAGAGGACATGGCCTCAGGCTATGCCATGGGAGATTCAAGATGTAGATCAAGATGAATTTCTTTATGTTAGAGGTTGTCAAGCATTTAAATGGGCAGCTCAGAGAGGTGTTAGAGTCACCATCCTTGCAGGTGTTAGTACAGTACAGTCATTACAGACAGGATGGTGTTTGATCAAAGGTGGGACTCTATATCTTACGGGCTTTGCAAATTAAATTATTCTGTGATTCTATGATTAGTATTAGTATTATTATGATACTATTTGATTTTTTTTCTTATCTTGTTCTAATTTCAAATAAGACAGGTTGCTGGCTGGAGTTAAAATATGACAGTTCTTTTTGGCTCCCCAGTGTGGAGGAGAATTGAAATAAAAATTAAAACTTGTGGATTGAGATAAGAACTGTTAAATCGATGAAAAGGTAGTAGTAATCACAATAAATATAATGGCAATGAAGAGGAGGGAGGGAGGAAAATAAAACCAAGAGAAACAAATGCTGTACAACAAGAGGTCTCCCCATGTGCTGACCGATGCCCAGCCTGGCCCTCAGCAGTGGTCAGCCCCTACCCTCCAACTTCCACCAGTTACACCCTGAGTGTCACATATACCATCATGCATGCTAACACTTTCGCACATTAAGGACGTAATTAACTCGAACCTATGCAATACAGCTATTTGTCCCACCACCTGTAGAGAAAAATTGGTATTTTTGATATAATTTACTGCATTTTAAAGTAACATCTACTCCAAAAAAAAAAAAGGGACAATTTTCTAGAAGAGTAGCTCAAATGCTACTATCTGTATCGGCCAAAGATATTTAATCTAAGACCATTAGTTTCATTCGCACCTCAAATATTCATTTTCTGAAGACATAGAGAATAATTTTAAGGAACACAATAGTTATCCTCGCTGTAATGTTATAACTTGCATTATTTTGATGTAGTCATATATCCAGTGGCATCCGGCATCTGAAAAACAAACCACAGAAAATTGTTGCAAGCTAGAAGAATTCTCCACATGTTTTGTCAGTGTGTTTGAGAAATTGAGAAGGAAACATGAAAAACAGGAAAGCTCGGCTTAAAGACAGAACTAAGCTAATGGATTGCATATAAGACAGTTCTGAAGAAAGTTACAGCGATATTGAATTTGGCCAGATGGAATAGTCATAAAAGAATTAGGAAAAAAATGACACCTTATAGTAGGACACAAGAAAGCAAATATGTTAAATAATGAGTTAAAATGTGCCCATAAGACATCAAAATGGAAATGTGCATTTTAGTTGGGTGACATTTAATATGTCAATATTGTAGTTACACAAAGTTGCAGCTTGTTCAATTTTTTCAATAAGTGCCCTGAGAGCTGTTGAGACACATAACTTTTTGATTTTGGTAGGATAACAGCATTTTAAAAATAAATACATAAAACAGTGCCTCAAAATACAGCATTTAAAATGCGTATCACAAAGCTTTTGAACTAGTAAGAGATTATACTTAAACTACTTGTCAGTCAATTAAGGATATTGGTAAAGCTGTAACAGAAACAATTTTTAAAAACTCAGATTTTTTGTCCTTATCCATTCCTTTTAACAAGCTTTCCTAATCAAATGTATAAAGAAGTTTCAAATAAAAGTGAAAGGATTATTTTTATGATATAAATAGATATTGAATAAAATCACACTTATCATGCACATGGGACACAGCTTATAAAGACACAGAAAATACTTTTGATGAACTTCAGTTCTTTTGATGAAACTTTGATTACCTTTTTCACATGGAAATGCTAAATCTGCTGGAGACTCCTAAAGAAGGACAGATGAGAAACAGATTTTTTCCTTCCCTTCCCCCTTTTCCTTTACAGCTGAATTTAATGCATGTGAGAGGACCACACTCTGAAATTAGGTAGCTGAAATCCTTTCTAGCAGAGAGAGAATCATGAAATGAATGAGTTTGGAAGGGACCACTGGAAGTGAATCTAGTATAACCTCCCTGTTCAAGCAGGATCCCCTACAGCACAGAACTTAGGAATATGTCTAGATGGCTTTTGAGTACCTCCAGGGAAGAAAAATATGCAATCTCTCTGGGCAGTTCCAGTGTTCTTCACTCTCACAGTAAAGTTCTTCCTTCTGTTCAGGTGGAGATCACCATATTTCAGTTTGTGCCCATGGCCAAACTGAGAAGAGCCTGGTCGGTCCTCTCAATATCCTCCCTTCAGGGTGTACATTGCTGTGATTCGCTCTCTGTCTCGAGGCTGAACAGGCCCAGCTCTCCTAGCCTTTCCTTGTAGGAGAGATGCTCCAGTGCCCTGATCATCTTCACAGTCCTCTGCTGGACACACTTGTAAGGACTCAGCACAATAAACTGTCTCAAAACACTGTCAGAGAGAGAATTCCCACAAAACAAGCACAGATAGCAAACTGCAAGGGGTTAATTCCAAGCCTAAATAAAGGTTTGGTTAACAGTAACATTTACTGTTAAACAAAATCGATACTATTGACTTCGGCACATGGTCGTGTTTGTACCTCAGTTTGAGCAGAGGCATCTTAATAATTGGATCCTAACACTGCTCCAGGAGCTCCACGTCTTGCTTGTCCTGAGGAGCTCAGAACTGGACACAGAACTCCAGGTGAGGCCTCACTAGCATTGAGTGGAAGGGCAGAATCACCTTCTTTCACCTTCTGGCAATGCTCTTCCTAATGCCCCGCAGGATACTGTTGGCATTCTTGGCTACAAGGACACACTGCTGGCTCAGGGACAGCTTATTGTCAATTTCACAGGCAAAGGAAGTAGATTTTTTCCAACTGTGATTACCTATGGTGCATAGCTGTATGTGTCAGGTTCCATACTCACCTATCATCTGGACTTAATATTAAGACTGGTGCCAAAGGTGCCCATTAGTGCGGACAGCAAGATACCTAAAAATCTAGGTATAAAAGGTTTCAGGTGCTATTAGCAATCCTTTCTAACAAATTCTTTTTTTCAGGTNGACCTTGATTCCTAAGCTAGGCCCTGAAATTTGGGAAGTGTTGGACTGGGCTCTTTAGGAGAAATAGCTCATGTAAATCCACAAAGCACATTCTAGGACATAAATAGCTCAGCCTTGCTGTTGCTAGTACAGACTGCATCTACTGCTCATCTAAACAGCATCTTAGGAGATAAAATTATTCAGAAGTATAAAGAGGCAGAAATCTACATCAGTCAGCAGTCTGCCCTTTCCTTTCTTTTCCTTTTTATTTTTAACAAACTAGATTATTAATATTATTACTTTTTTTTCTTTCTTCCTGATTCTGCAAATTTCTCCTTTTCACTCTGTTCCATTTCCTTCCACCTGCCATGCATTTCTCTGTGCAGACACTCCACCTCTTTTTATATTTACCTGTCTTCTGCAAAGAAGTCTGAATGCTGATGATGCAAAATCAAGCTTTTATTCACTCTTTCCAATAACATCCAATAGATGACATTCTTGATGCCCCAGGATTCATTTGGCCTTTATTGAAAGCATTCTGCTCACTGGCCCACACGGCAGGAATGGGAAGGAGCCTCTTGCAATATCTTTTGACAGAAAAAGGCCTGACTAAATTAATAGCCCCAGCAGGCCTGAGGCAGTTCCTGCATAATTTCCTGCCCCATGGGATAAGTTCATTCTAAAGTTCTATGTGTCTGACATTCTGCTTTTCCTCAGATGTTCTGACCAGCAATGATGCTGATGCTTTATTTCCTGTTTGTGGAATTGTTAAATTGGATGGTAGTTCTAGTTAGCACGCAGCCTTGCACACAGGTAGCACTGTAGAAAGAGCAAACCATGTGTTAGATTCTCATTTGAAGACAGCAAAGGACTTGCTCCCCTAAGTCATAAAACAAGGACCATTAAGAATAAAGGTAACCCTGCTAAAACTCAGCCAAAAATGACTGTGAATGGCATAAAGGTGTAGGAGTTTGAAATAATCACAAAAATTGTTTGCTGTCACAAACTGCTATTGAAGGTTCCTGACATATGAAACAGACATGATTTTTGTCTCAGAGAGCTGGAATATCCTAGTTCTAAGGACTAACATAGTGTTGAGAACCAGTATTATTAGGTATGAATAGAGTATTAAAATATTAGAAGCTGTTTGTGGAAAGAGCTTGGTGGATGAGTTCACACTAGGGTAGCTGACTGTGTGGATAGATAACTGATATTTCTGCAGCACCTAGATATTTAAAGTTCTTTGGAAAGAACAGATTGTTGCCTTGCTCCTCTTGACAGCAAATTCAGGGAGTTGAGTACTTAGGTATTGGTGTAAAGTGCCTCAGATTAACTTTCACGTTTTCTGCTGAAAAAGCACACGGTGCAGCAGTAGGATAAGATCTGGGCTATGGCCGGGGTTCTTGGTCACAATGGCCATGGTCTGCTCTTCACAAGCCAGGAAGGGAAGAGCTGAGTGCCATTCATGGGTCATGCAGCCAGCTGGGACCAGTATTCCCTGTCTCCTCTGTGCTTGTTCCTGCCGTAGCAAGGGCAGAGCTGCAGCATCAGTGAGATGTGTGAATGCTCAGCTCAGAGCTGGGCAACACAAGAAGACCCTTGGCAGGCCAACACCATTTTTGACAAACCAACATGTCCCTTATCCTTTGCCAACAGTTCCAAGTGCTACCTCAAGAAAGTAATAGTGCTTTAGGAAATGAGATCCAGCTTACAATTTCAATCCTGTACAATCTTATACTTACAAATCATCCAACGTACATGGAATGAATAGCATTTTCTGGTCGGTTTATTGTTTGAAAAATAGGTGTTTCTTCAGCACACCTGTGCTGACATGTTATTTAAATGTGTGTGAGAAAATATAGTTATTGATTTATTCTTCTTCAAAACCTTTCAAAATTTGTAAGTTTTTCCAAATAATTTGAGTTTTTTTAAGTGAATGGGAGAATGTCTGTTTTTATTCTCCCCCTGTTTTTTATTTTCTAGTGAAAAGCATTTTTTTCTTGAGTATCCTGAGCTATGAGACTAAGTAATTTTTTTTTCCCAAGATTCCAATAATATTTGTTTTGTGGTTGTGAAAGACTAGTGGGACTTAGAAAGTTTTCTTCATATTTAAGGATTTATGTACTTTCTTTGTGCGCTGGTTTTGGCTGGGGTAGAGTTAACTTTCTTCACAGTGGCTGGTGTGGGGCTGTGTTTGGGATTTGTGCTGATCACAGGGTCGATAACGCAGAGATGTTTTTGTTATTGCTGAGCAGGGCTCACACAGAGCCAAGGCCTTTTCAACTTCTTGCACTGCCACACTGGGGAGGGGACTGGGGTGCCTGGAACATTGGGAGGAGACACAGCCAGGACAGGTGATCCCAACTGTCCACAGGGATATTCCAGACCATGTGACATCGTGCTCTGCACATAAAGTTGGAAAAGAAGGAGGAAGAAGGGGACATTTGGAGTAATGGTGTTTGTCTTCCCAAGTGATGGTCACATGTGATGGGGGCCTGCTCTCATGGAGATGGTTGAATACCTCTGTGCCCGTGGGAAGCACTGAATTCATTCCTTGTTTTGCTTTGCTTGTGTGCAGGGCTTCTAATTTCCCTATGAAACTGTCTGTATCTCAACCCAGGAATTTTCCAGTTTTTATCCTTTTGTTCTCCCTGATGCTGTTGTGAGTAAGAGCAAGCAGTTGCTTGGGGCTTGTTAGCTGGGGTTAAACCATGACACTTGGATACAAAATTTTGTTAGATTTTTTAACAGAGAAAACTAACTTTAGTTTTGAAAAGAACCATAACGCTTGAAGCAGAGACTCACTTTTTTTTTTGTGCTTAGTTTCAGTTCATAGGAAGAATGAAGACCTGGAGAAGAAAAATACACTATAAAATACAGCCGCTGAGAGACTTTGGGGATGTAAGAACACAAAATAGGCTTTGCAGGTGAGGAAAGAATACCATTGAAAGACCAGAAATCATATTTTGGAACTGCATTGGGAGGGGATGGAATTGCCATAGATATCACAATCCAGTTGTTTTTTGTTCGTTTTTTTTTCCCTCCACTTACTAAATTCTGTTTATCTTGAGTGAGGAGTTTTCTCACTTTTGCCCTTCTAAATTTCTGCCTCTGCCCTGCAGTGTTTAGTTGACTGCTAGGTGCAGAAGTTGCCTGGGGTCAACTGACCACCAGAATAAAATCTGAATTTCTGAGATGAGATTATATAAAACCCTGTAATTCTTACTGAATTTGAAATTACTGATACACCTAATCTTGTGTGTAACCTGTTGCTTATAAGCCTCACACTAAAGGAGAGAAGGGTTCTCGGAAAGGAACCTAAATATCGCAAGTAACTTGCACTTATTGTGATCCTAAACCCAAGAAAATGCAAAAGTGATTATATAAAGTACACAGACATTAGCACACAGAAGTTAATAAACTATATTGTCTTCAGACAGGTTGCAGCACTGTAAGATGTGTTTCTAGTACTACATGCAGTGGCCAAAGACCCCTACTGTCAAACTACGTGATAGGTAACGAGACAGGTCCATTTCGCTGGAAGTTGTGGACAGTGATCCTCATGTAACCTTTGAGCCAGGAAATTCCTATGGCTTGTCTGAAATGTGTGGCAGCAGAGAATCACTGTGTGCCCTGTTTCTTGAGTCATCCTATTAGCAAATCACTATAGGTCTAAAAGGATGTGTGCATTGACTTGAAATGGTCAAATGTTATGTCCTTATACTTAATACAGAACTGTGTGTTCAATAACATAAAGTGAGTACAGAAAGGACCGAACAGAGCTTCTGGTAAGTAAGAAACAGTGTTATGACCAGACTACAGAGGCTGAGAGATCTGCAATGCTCAGGGAAGAGAGAAATAAATTAAAAAAGGATATTATGATACACTGATCATATACTATCTCTAGAAAATGGGGG
>VZRP01017198.1:60275-80766 GCA_013397995.1 Malurus elegans | reverse complement strand
CAGGATGAGCCGGGATCGGGATGAGCCGGGAATCAGAGGAGCCGGGATCAGGATGAGCCGGGATCGGGATCAGGGATCCCTCAATAAATGACTCCAGTGAGCTCTGGGAACGCACCCGGACCGTTGCCAAGGTGATGCTCTCCGTTGCCATGGCTCTGTCACACTGTCACCTCCTCCCAAATGTCCCTTTGATGGCCGGGGACATTCACGGGGTGATGGGAATCCCGGCCCTGGATGGGATTTGCGGGACACACTCGGAGCTGTTCCCATGGTTTTCCTCTCCCAAGGTCCCTTGTGGCTCTGGTGGCACCAGGGATGGGTTTGGCCCCGGTCACCTCCTGCTCTCCTCCAGGCACTTCCAGAGTGGAGAAATTTTGGATATTTCTGGATATTCTTGGATAAAAAACCTGGTCTGGTGGATGACAGCCCTGCTCAGAGAATCAGAGAATTAGAGAATCATGGAATTACAGAATCACAGAATTAGAGAACCACGGAATTATAGAATAATGGAATTAAAGGATCATGGAATTACAGAATCACAGAATTGGAGAATCATAGAATTGTGGAATCAGAGAATTTTGGATCATAAAATTAGAGAATCATGGAATTACAGAATCACAGAATTGTAGAATCAGAGAATTATAGAATCATGGAATTAGAGAACCACAGAACTGTGGAACCAGAGAGTTATAGAATCATGGAATTTAGAATCATAAAATTATAGAATTACAGAATAATTAAACTATAGAGTTATGGGATCACAGAATTATAGAATTGCAGAATCATGGAATTATAGAATCACAGAATTAGAGAATTAGAGAACCAATCACAGAATCAGAGAATTACAAAATCACAGAATCACAAAATTATAGAATCACAGATTTACAGAATCATAGAATTATGGAATCACAGAATCATAAAATTAAACAATTATAGGACCATAGAACCAGAGAATTACAAAATCAAAAAATTATAGACTCATAGAATCACAGAATCTGAGAATTACAGAATTACAGAATTATAGAATCAGAATTACAGACATGGTGGAAGAACTAAAACTTTTTTTTACTCCATGGGCAAAGCCCATTAATTTTAACAAATCCAAATCCAAAATCTCGCAATTTTAAAACATTACCATACTAAAGAGAACAAGGAATCTACTTGGCTATGCAGAACAGAAACCTTTATTAAGGATAAGCCTTTTAATCCCTGTAAAATAATCACAGGAATAATGGCCTTACAAAGGGTGGGTGTGGTGCTTTTGAGGGGACCCAAAGCCTGATGTAAACTGAACAAGCATTTTCCATCCTGCTGCAGTTTATTAAAAAAAAAAACCAAACAAAAAAAAAACCCAAAAAAACCAAACAAATAGAAATTCAGCAGTTTTAGGTAAATATTCCTTTTGACCAAAAAAGAACAAACTGAGATTTTTCTCCTTGCTCAACTCAGGGTGGAAATTTCAGTTCTCAGCTTCCCAAATCCTGGGAATTTCTTAAAATCTCACCCCATTTCAACGGGTAGGTTTTTCAGTGGGATCTGGTGCATTTCCAATCCCAGGAAGCTGCACTGGGATTCCTTTTCTTGGTGTTCTGGGTCTGAGTGGGATGTGAGGGATTGAGAGCTGAGGGATCCAGGGGTCTGAGGATTATCACGGGTTTAGTGCTGCTCTGGGGTCTCCATCCATCGAGCTCTAAAACCCAATTTTGGACCACTCAGAACAAGACCTGGAGGGGCTGGAGCGTGTCCAGGGCACTGGGGAAGGGGCTGGAGGGGCTGGGGGAGCTGGGAAAGGGGCTCAGCCTGGAGCAAAGGGGGATCAGGGGGGACCTTGTGGCTCTGCACAACTCCCTGACAGGAGGGGGCAGCCGGGGGGGTCGGGCTCTGCTCCAGGGAACAGGGACAGGAGGAGAGGAGATGTCCTCAATCTGCTTCAGGGGAGGTTCAGGGTGGATATTTGGGAGAATTTCTTCCCGGAAAGGGTGGTCAGGCCTTGGCAGAGGATGCCCAGGGAGGTTTGGAATCCCCATGCCTGGAGAATGTCCCAGGAATTCCTGGAATTCCAGTCAGCGCTCCCGGCTGGGGTCACGGTGGGATCAGCTCGGACTTGATGACCTCAGAGCTCTTTTCCAACCCCAATTCTGTGATCCTGAACCCCAGAATCCCAAAAGTTTTCCCAACAGGGAACTTCCAGCCCAATTCCCCACCAGCACGGGTGTCCCTACCCCAGCCCCTTCTGGCAGGGAACATTTCCCATCCTCTGCAGCCCCAAACCCCTCCCGTCAATGACAGAAAAGGAGACCTGGGAGTCCTTAAAATCCCATTTCCATGGGAGAACAATTAACGTCAGCTGGTTTAAAAAACGCCTTAATTAGGAACGATCCTTTTTCCCATCTGGGAAGGGAAAGGGCGAGGCCCCGAGGTTGGAGGTGAAGTGGGTGCTGCACATTTTTCATCCCCGGCCGCCGTTTGGAGGACGCTGGGTGAGGTCATGTCCTCGCTCATTATGCGCAGGGCTGCGATTTGCATAGAGAAGTCAGATTTAATTCCTTTCTTCTCTTTTTTTGGGAACGTGTCCTGGCAGTGTGGAATTGTACAGCGCTGAAGGACGTGGGGAAGGAGAGGAAAAAACCAAAAACAGGATTGGGAGAGGTGAGGGTACCTGGAGCTGCTCCAGCCCATCCTAAAGGTGCAGAATGAACTCCGCATCACACCCAGAATTTTTGGGGTGTTTGGGTTTACATGGGAATGTTAAGAGGGGATGAAACCTCAGGAAATGAGGCGGGAATGTACAGCTCCTGCCGTGCTCCTGGACAGAAACTGGGCTGAGCCTAGATCCTGATTCTGGAGCTGGGTTCGAGATATCCTGAAGGTGAATTTGAGAGATTCTGGGTCTGAATTTGTGAGATCCTGGAGGTGGATTCGAGATATTCTGAAGGTGAATTTGAGAGAGTCTGGAGCCGGACCTCAGAGATTCTGGATCCAGATTTGAGAGATTCTGGAGCTAAAATTGAGAGATTCTCGAAGTGAATTTGAGAGATCCTAGAGGTGAATTTAGGAGATTCTGGTGGTGAATTTGAGAGATTCTGGAGCTGAGTTCAAGAGCTTCGGGACCTGAATTTGAGAGATTTTGCAGCTGAATTAAAGAGATTGTGGAGCTGAGTTTGAGAGATTCTGGAGCTGAGTTTGAATTTGAGGGCTGCCCCTGTGCGGTAATTCAACCTGAACTCCTTCAGAACCCCATAAACGAGGTGGGAATGTTCTCCCGAAGGTTTATCCCAAGCAGTCTCCTCCCTGTGAGCCATCAGACCCCACAACTGCCTGGTGCAATCCCGGTGTTTGTTCCTCTGCAAGGACAGAACTGTTCCTATGGCAATGGTTGGGCTCTTCCACAGCGGGAAAACCCCACAGTGCGATCGGCCAAATTTTTGGGATCAAATAATTTAATTTAAGGTCAAATTAATCTTAAATGGATGAATCACCCCTTATTTGAGCTCAAATTCATCTTAACCAGGCCCGGCTGCTCCTGCCAAGGAGCTGGAGAACGCAATTCCGCCGGAATTCCTCTCTCCTGCTCGCCCAGCACACGGGGGTGCCACTTTCGTCCTTAAATTTAGGGTGCTGGAGAACGAAATCTTGAAAATCTTCCCCAAAAACCAGCCATGGAAAAATTCCCTCCTCCTTCTTCCGAAATCCCAAGGATTTCGCAGCAGTGGAGCAATCAGCTGGCTGAGAACATCAGTGCTTTGTAAATTTGGAGGAAAAAAGGGCAGAGACAACAAGTGAGGGACGAACAGTTGGGAATCCTAAAGCAAACGTGGATTGGCAGCGAAATTTCTGGGTTGTTTGGAGCATTTCTGAGCTCTGACAAAACTCCAGGGGTTTATTTGATTAAAAATGGATATTCCAGGGTTTTCTGCACTCCTCCAACACAGTCTGGAGGAATTCTGAGCTCTTGAGTTTTATCCACAGAATTCAATCGAGAGCTGGGACCTTTCCACGAGGAAAAACTCCTCCTAAACTTTATTTGGTTCATTCATCCCAAAATAAATTCACTTTGGGGATTTTTCTGCAGATTTAGGAAACGATTTTTTATCCCCTTTTCCCCAAAAGGTTTTTGTTGCACCCATGAAGAGTTCCTCAGTCCAGTCAGCAGAGGGAATACTTCACTCAGCAGAGAGATAGAGGGCTCATGGAAAGGGCTGGAATTACCCCACTCTCGGAATTTTGGGAGCTTTCCTCTTGGCTCCCCAGTGTTGGAGACGCCGGGGCTGGGGCAGGGTCGGAGGCTGCAGCATTTCCCAGATTTCCAACTCATGAATGGGTCTAGAAATGCTCAAAATTCTCCATGGGAATTCCTGCAGCCTCTGGAAGGAGGCAGGGCTGGGCTGTGGCCTTCAGGAATCTGGCTGAAACATCATGGGGATTTAATTTGATTTGATTTGATTTCATCTAATTTAATTTGTTTTTAACATAGGTTTCTCTTGGATTTTCCAAACTCAGCCCTATTTAGCAAAAGGCAGACACTGGGAAAGGAATGGAAATAGGAATGGGATTAAGTGATTCCAAAAATTGCAGATTCGGGGTTTTTCATGGGTTGAAGGGTGCCTGGAATAACAGGGATGAAAACCAGCCTGGAATAATGGGGACAGTCCTGACTGCAGCAAATTTTTTTTGTAGAAAACCCGGATTTTGAAATTGCCATCCCACAGCCGCTTTTTATGGAATGTTCACGTTTTTGTCCACAAAAACAAACACCCAAAGAGGAAAATGGGTGGTTTTGATGAAATTTTTCTTCTTCCTGGTGAGACCCTGGCANCAAAACTGATGCTTTTTATGCCTTTGTTGTGGCATAAAAAGGCACAGATTTTCCTTGGTGAGATGGATGGGATGGGATGGGATGGGATGGGATGGGATGGGATGGGATGGGATGGGATGGGATGAATCTCCGGATCTGGACAATTTCCTGCTCCCCAAAATGACTCTGGAGCCCGAACATCCTGCAAAACCCAACTGTGGATTTACAGAGCTGTCCTAAGGCAATTCCCACCTTATAGGGCTCTCCCCGATTTTAGGTGACATTTCCAGGAAGCCTGAGGAGGATCTGCCCTTGTTGTGGAGATCCCAAAGGGATCCTGCCCAAGGGATCCTGCCCAATGAGATCCTTCCCAAAAGGAAGTGATTTGGGGCAGTTTGGGTTGTTCTCATCTCAGGGTCTCTGTGTAGGATCCCAAACATCCCAAACATCCTCCATGGAAAAGCGGAATGGGCATCAGCCTGGGAAAAGCTCGGGGTTTTTGAAGGATTTGGGATCTTCTTGGAGCAGAGTTACCTCAGGATGGAACAGCCACCTCCTATCCCAAGGAACCTTCAGGTGGCACCTGTGAGCAGCTCAGGAGGAGCAAGGAGCCAATTCCCTTGAGGAAAGGAACCTTTTCCCAGAAAAACGATGGGATTGAGCTCAGAGACAAACCTGAGCCCTGTGTCTGACCCTTCTCCAGGTCAGGAACATTCCTCAGGGATTTATCCCGCCACAAATCCCTGGGAAGTGACAAATTTCACCCCTCCTGCCCCATCCCAGTCCCCTGCACTGCCCACAGCCCGAAAATGGAGGATTTGGGCCCTTCAGATCCAGAATCCAGAAGCAGCTGGATCCAAACCCTCCCAAGGTGAGTTTGGTGTTGATCAAGAGGTTCCTTTTTCCACCAAACCCTGCTGACCTTCCTCTTCATTCCCTGGGAATCCTCCAGGACGTGTTTACCCCGGGATGGGAAGAGCAGACCTGTCCCAAATCTGTCACCCAGCCCCACACCTCCCTCCCTGCCCAGGGAAGGGCTGGAATGGGAACCCAGGACCCGGGAATAGGGTGGGACCCTGCAGATCCCCCTTCAATCCCACAAAAACATCCCAGAGACAGCCTGTCCTCCCGAGCGGGATCCAGGTATGCCGTGTTTACATTTTGTCTGGAATTAATTCAGTCCCGACTTTCAAATGCAAAGAGCCAGGGAAGAAATAACCCCAGATTTTTGGGGAATGTGTATAAATAACATAGATAAATATATAAAAATACATACATATTTATTTATTTTTCCCTTAAAGAAATAATGCTGGGATTGGGTCGTGCTGGAGATGGGTTGTGTTGGAAACCTTCAAGCCCACAACATTCCCAGGTGAACAGGACATGGAAATGTACTTTTTTTTCCCATGGAAATGTTCTGTTTTCCTCATCTTTAATAAATATGAAAATCTGGCAATGACTGGATCTGATTCTGCTGTTAAAACCTGCTGTTTACTCCCATTTTGGTTTTTCCTGGTTTGTTTCCGCCCCCCAAAAAAAAGCTGAGACAGCAGGATTTAAGAATCAGCAGCAAAAGGTGCCAAAAGTGAGGCAGGATCTGCTAATTAGTGCTTCGTGCACAGGGAGCTCACCTGGAATTCTGGGAGGCACAGCAGCCTGACACAGCATGGGAGGCACAGCATCATTCCCATTGGATGTGACATTCCATGATATTCCCATCAATACCTGGAATTCTGGGAGGCAGAGAAGCATTTCCTTCCCATTGGATGTGACATTCCACGATATTCCCATCAATACCTGGAATTTTGGAGGCACAGCAGCATTTCCTTCCTATTGGGTGGGATATTCCGTGATATGCACATTAATCCCTGGAATTTTTGGAGGCAGAGCAGCCTTCATCTGATGACCTCTGTCTCTCCCACTGGATTAGCCATAGAATTTCCAACTCCTGGGCACTTTTCCCATGTTTTTCCCCACCCTTCCCAGCAGCAGGATGGATGTGCTTGGTGTGGGAATGATCAAAGCATCACCCCGGGCAAAGCCGGATCATTCTGTGAGGGATCTGAGGGATCATGGAAAACTGCAAACTGCAGGAGAATCAGGGCTGGGATTGTCCCCGAGACATGTCAGGATGCCCAGAGCAGCAGGAATGCACTCCTGTCCCGCAGGCAGGCCGGGGGAGGTGTTAATTCCCTCCCCAAACAGGTTTGTTATGGTGCAAGGTGTCCCGAAGCCCTTCCAGGCATCCACAGGAACCTGCACAAATCCCCCTTTGTGCTTTCCCAAAACGTTTCCCCTGGCTCGTGAGGAGCCCCTGCCCCTGGGAATGTGTTCTTGGAGCCCTGTCTGCATTTCCAGGACGTTTTCCCAGAGCCACAAATCCCTCCGGGAGCACAGCTGGGATCTGTCGGGATCAGAGGCAGCGGTGCCGCGGAGGAGAATCCACACTGAGCTGCATTCATCCCGCTCCAAGGCCTGGGAATGGGCGCGTTTTGGGGAAGGGAAGGGCTGCTCTGCTCCTTCCAAGGGCTGCTGATAAACCCTGGCAGCTCATTCCCGGGGCCGAGCCAGCACACAGCTGGCACCTCTGGATGTGGGGCAGGAAAAGTTTGGGATTGGGGGACAGGGCAGCTCCGTTTGGCAGGAGCTGGGAAAGCTGGAGGGACTAGGAAAGGGCAGGAATTACATCCCAGACAGGGATGGGACATGGGGAGAAGCCACTCGGGGGGTTCTGGTGATCAGGAAGGTTTGGCTGGTGAAGTCAGAGGGGCAGAATATCCTGAATATTCCTGGGTCAGAATTGGAATATTCCTGGATCAGAGTTGGAATATTCCTGGATCAGAACTGGAATATTCCCGGGTCAGAATCGGGATATTCCTTGGTCATAATTGGATTATTCCCGTGTGAGAATCAGAACATTCCTGGATCATAATTGGGATATTCTTGGGACAAAATCAGGATATTACTGGGTCAGAATCAGAATAATCCTGGGCCAGGACTGGAACATTCCCAGGTCAGAATCGGAACATTCATGGGTCAGAATTGGGATATTCCTGGATCAGAACTGGAATATTCCTGGGTCAGAATCGGGATATTCCTGGATCAGCCTTGGTGTGCACAGAATCCTGTTGGATCCGTGGTACTGATGAAGGAATCAGGATGTGAGCCAGTGGGGTGAGATGAGAAGGAAAAACCCAAATCAAACCCAAACCCCGGACCGAGTTCAGGACCCCCTGCCCCATCTCTGGCTGGGTTTAGTCTCAAACCAACTCCTGTAAACCAGTTTTTAGCCATGTTTTTTTTTACTGGGAGTTTTTTGCTCCCATGCCTTGTGTCCTTGCTGGATTCTGGGAATGCTGGGCGAATTCCCAGCCCGAGGTGTGGGACCAATAAAAGCTGTGAGAATTCATGGAGAGGCCAGGAGCTGATTTCCAGCCCAAACCTCGCTGCTCTGAGCCTGGCCCCGCCACCAAGCTTCTCACCTCACCTCCTTGCAAAGCAGAATTTTGGGGTGAAAATGAGGGGGTTTGGTGAAAAGCCTGAGTGGGATGGAAATGAAACCCTTTGCTGCCCTCTCCAGTGAATTTTCCTGTTTTTCCCAGCATGGGAGTGCTGCATTCCCATGGGATGCCACGGGGCAAGGGGATGGCAGAGGAAATGTAGGAAAACTCCCAAAACAGGGAGAATTCTTGTGCAGGGTGGAGGAATTCTGAATGTGGAATTCTGAATGTGGCCACAGCCTCTCCCAAGCCTGGGACCCCAAATGCAGCTGGTTGGGAACCCCAAAATCCCGTGGGTATCAGGCCTGGATGTAGAACTGGAGCTGCCCTGGGAAAGGGGCCATGGAAAGAAGAGAAAATTCGTTTTCTTTGCTGGATTTTTCCTCTTTTTAGCATTTGAATGCCTCCAGTAAGATACAGATGGAGCAAAAAAATGCTGGAAAGAACCAGGAGGAAATAGACTCCATGTCCCTCCAAAATTCCTAAATTCCAGATTCCTGCCAAAGGAAGGAGGCAGCAGCCTGGAAATGGGGGATGGAGGAGTTCCTGGGAGATATGTCCACAGATCCTGAATTTTTCCATGAGGAAATGTGAAAAGCTTTACAGTGTCATCAGAAAATGGAAAAAAGGAAAAGCTGGGCACGGTTAATGGGACCAGAGGAAAGGAGGTGACAGGTGCTGGGATAACTGCTCAGTATCCGGGGATATGGGACAGGAAAGCTTCCTGGAGACCTTCCCAAAGCTGCCCCTGCACTCCTGGCACAGGGAGAACAAACTGCAAACATCCCCTGGCTTCCCTGGAAACCTGAGGAAACCCAGGCCAGGGAAAAATGGGAACAAAAATCACACTTTTCCCATTGCCTCACAGTCTACCATGAATTGCCAGATGTGTTTCCTCAGGATAAATCCTTCCTTGGCATTGCCCAGTGGACACAAAGGTCCAAGTCCAGACATTTGAACCCTGAATTCCCCCTTCTCCACACGCAACCCCAAACATTTGAACCCTGATTTCCCCCTTCTCCACACCCAATCCCACACATTTGAACCCTGAATTCCCGTTTTCTCCCCTTCCCCGAGCCCTGGTATAACTCAGAATGAAAGGGAAGCGTGTCAGGCACAACTGGGGCTGGTAAATCATCCTCTGGCACTTCGCTCCCAAAATCCCGAGCCTTGGAAGCGGCCTGGATTCTGTTCTGGAAAACTCAGAGCAGAGCCTGTGCCTCGCCGGCTTCCCGGTGCCGCTCCCAGGTACCCGAAATTCCTGAAATCCCAGGGCGGATCACGCGTTAACAGTGCCGTTCACAGAGAGGGATTTGTCGGGCTGAAGCCTTTCCCGAACAAAAGCGGCGGCGCCATCAGCATTTCCCGGGGAAATCCTAATTGACTCTCTCTCCAGAGCTAAAATTCCACAGTGGCGCCTGTGGAATAAAAATCAGTATTTTCTGCTTGCTCCAATGAACATCGGGGAGTGGTGGAAGGAATTAATCCTGGATTGGAGCAGCCGGGAAAGGCAGAGTGCAGGGAGGGGACAAATCCCGATTTTAGCAGGGAGGATCCCCGGGAGCCGCCAGCGGGGCGAGGTTGGGACGGACCCCGAGGTTTGAGGTCTCCCAGGTGATGCTTTGGATGGTCCCGATGTTCCTGCGGAGATCCCAGCGGGATCCGACCTGGGAATGGCTTCCTGGCCCAGGTTGGAAATGAATGCAAATTGCGGGAGATAAGAGGGGATTTGGGGCGTGTGCTCAGAGCACTGCGCCAGAGATAAGGTCATGGCGCTTCCAGATCAGCCCGGAACACAAAAATCCCAACATTTTCCTCTCCAGCACATCCCTGTGACCCGGGATACAGCAGGTTCCAAACTGGTGTCCTGCCTACCCGTTCTTCCTGGTTTTAGTTCCAACAGAACCAGTAATTTTCCTGGGATTGTGAAGGAGAAGCAGTGTTCCACTGGCTTGTGTTTCCCACAGCAGCTGTGATGCTCAGAGCGGAACAGGGAGCTTGGATTTTGGATTTTCCTCAATCCCATTCCTTCAGTCAAACACTTGCTCTAAAAATAATGAAATCCCCCTCTTCTTCCCCAAAATGCAGCTGGATTTCAGCACCTCCTCTGCCCAGCTCCCCCCACAAGGAGCTCCCTGCAAACAGGAACTCCCCAACCATGAGATCCCAGCTCTGCACATTCCAAAGGTACAGATCCCATTCCCAGCTGGGCTGCCATAAATCCCAAAGCTTTTCCAGGCTACACAACGAGGGGAGATGGGTGGAGGAGAAAAGGCAGCATTTTATGGGTAAAATGTGATCCCAAATAACCTATGGGATATTTGCTCCTGTGGGACAGCTCCAGCCAGTGCTCCCAGGGGAGGGAATTCTATTCAGGATTTATCCTATTTAGGGTTTCTCTCTAAAGCTTTCATGATGCTCTAGATCTTTCCTGGGGCTGCAGTTAAACAGAGCACTGATAAAAAGGTAGGACTGGGGTAGAAATAACTGGGAAAATGAAGGAAAATTGAGGTTTTAAAATAAAAATTGGACCTTTTCCCACTGAGATCCAACCTGCAGCACTCCCTCCATCCCATGGAAACAGAGAGCTCTGTCCTCCTGGGAAATATTCCCAACACTGTGTGCCTTTCCCAGAGCAGAGGGGACTGCCAGGCCTCCCTGGATCTGTTAAAGAGTCCACGAGGACAGGTGAACCCCATTCTCTGCCGCTGTAATTAATGAATTCATTAATTCCACCCCTAACAAAGCTGGGTTTGACCTTTTGGAGTGGCAGAAATTCCCCACGCGATGAAATCTCATCTGGTTCACCCCAGGGCAGCTCCAGAACCAGCTCCCAGGAGAATTCCAAGGAATTGGTGCCAATTCCAAGGAACTGGGGATTCCTTGGCTGGCCAGGAATGCGGCTCCAAGGAAGGAACTCGGAATCTTTGCTGCCAAACCAGCGGGGCATTGGCAGGGAACGATTCCAGGTGAAATCCCTGGCCCCTGCTTTTGTCCCTGAGGATTTCTGTCGGACAAAGCCCTGTCCTGCTCCTGCTGCCCCTCCTGCCACCCCCTGTGCCGGACACCCGGCAGCATTTGGGGCTGGGATTTCCCGGCTGGGACATGCGGGATGAGTTCCAAAAGCCACCCCAATTTCGCTTTCTCGATGCCTGCGCCACGCCAAGGCCCCATGTGACTCTGTAGCTGCCTTCCCCCATCGGCAGGGCAGGAAGGAAGCAGAGCCGCTCTCGAGTCGCTTTCTGTGGGGCGGCTGCAAACCCGACCCCGTTAACCCCAGAGCGCTCAGAGGGACCCGAAAATGGCCCCGCAAACCCCCCCTGAGCCCCCCAGGTGCTGCTGCTTCAATGTCAAGACGACGACGGTGGCCCTGGGGATCTTCCACATGGTGAGTTCTGGGCCGGGGAGGGGGCACAGCGAGAGGGAGATGGAAAAACAGAGCTGGAACCTCTCCAGGAGATGCCGGTGTTGTGGATCACGGGGTTCCCTGATGCCCGAATGTTCCCTGTTCCCGGAAGGAAAACCCGAGGATGAAGAGGGATGGACAAAAGAGGGTTGTGGGGGACAGGGAGAAGCAGAATTCACTGCATGGGAGGGGTTTTCAGCGATTTTTTTCCTGGCTCTGCCGATTGGAGCTCAAGCTCGCTCTGCTTCCTGGTTTTCTGCTCGTTGCAGGAGCTCTTCCCTGAGCCTGGAGCTACTGGGTGGGAATGGGCAGCTCTGAGAACATGGGAATGGCTCCCTGGAGGGATTTGGGATGAACAGAGGGGCAGGGCAGAGCTCTCCTCTGTCTCTCCTGGTTTCCATCGGGATCGTGGCTGGGTCCAGATCCCAGGCGGGAGGAGAAGCTGCCCAGGGCAGGGATGGCAGAGCCTGAGGACTCCTCTCTCCCACACTCTTGAGGGGCTTTTGGTGCTGTCAGCCGCCCTCAGGATGTGGTTTCTTGCACGGCTGCATTGTTAAAATAACCTCTGCGCTGTTCTGGGTGTGCACAGTGAGGGTTTGGGGTGTGCAGGGTGATAACGGGGCTGTCACCCATTCCTCGGACAGGAGAGGGGCACTTGGGTTCCTGCAGCCTGCAGAAATCCCATGGGAATGGTGGTTATGGCATGGGAAGGACATTCCCTGATCCCCCCAGAGCTCTGGGTATGCACAGTGAGGGTTTGGGGTGTGCAGGGTGATAATGGGGCTGTCACCCCTCCTTGCACAGGAGAGGGGCTTGGGAAGGAGATATCCCTGCAGAAATCCCGTGGGGTGGGACGGACCCCCAGTTTCAAACCTGCCCTTCTCTTGCGGTGACATGGCAAAGGGAACTGGGCCCCTTTCCCTGGTTTGTGGAAAGGAGAACTCTCTGGGTTCTGCTGGAGCTGAGGGGTGGATCCGCGGGGGGAGCGGCTGTGTCAGGAGGGCAGGGCAGGCACCACTTCTGTCCTCCTTCTCTTCCTCCTCCTCCTTCTCCTTCTCCTCCTTTCCCGAGAGAACCCTCCCCAGGGATCCGTCCCCTCGGATCCACAGGTCCCACACCCCACGGGCAGTGGCTGGAGCCATGTCCTGGGCTGGCCGGGCTCTCCCTGCTCAGGGCACGGCCTGGAGATCGCTGCCTGCTCATTTGGGTGCTTGGGTTGTTCCTTCTGCACAAAATGGAAAAGTTTTAAACCAATTTTGCCTTAAAAGTCCCCAGAATCGCTCAGGCCAGGCCTGGTTTTCCTGCCCCGTTCTTATCGAGTGTGGCTGCAGCTGTGGGGGCTGTGGGGCTCATTTTGACACCAGCCAGGAACCAGGGCCTCATTGAGCTCTGACAGCCCCACAGAGGGCTCTTCCCGCTGAAATCCAGCCCCTGGCTCTGCTCTGTGGGGTGCCAGCAGCTGGGATTCGCTGTCCTGCTCCCGCCCGCTCGGCTTTCAGAACAAACCCGATATTTAGGGCTCAGGTCATGTGTCTGGCTCAGGCCTCCTTGGAAGTGAACCCTGAAAAAGCCATTTCTGACCATCTCCCATGCTGGCAATCGAGGGGTTGGAGCAGCAGCAGCAACAGGGGAAGGAAATCCATTTTGGGAGTTTGAAATGGAACCTCTGAGGCACCTCGCAGTCGGGTGTGATCTCCATATGTCCATTCTGGGATCCCTCCCACGCCAGGGGACACCAGCAGCTCTAAGGACACCTTGGATCGAGGCCATTTCACTGCTGAGCTAAGCCTGGACACAGCTGAGGGAACTTTTCCACCAGAGCTGCCCCAACCTTTCCCTTCTGCCTCTGCTCGAGCAGCTCTGCGGGCTGGGAGGAAACGGAACCCTGCGGTCTGGGCTCGTGTTTGCACCCTGGGGCTGCTGGGGATGGCGCAGAACCCTCTGCTGCTGTGGGGCTGGGCTGGGCAGGGAGCCAGGAATGGGGCTGGGGTTCAGAGAGAGCCAGGAATGGGGCTGGGGTTCAGAGGGAGCCAGGAATGGGGCTGGGGTTCAGAGAGAGCCAGGAATGGGGCTGGGGTTCAGAGGGAGCCAGGAATGGGGCTGGGGTTCCAAAGGGAGCCAGGAACGGGGCTGGGGTTCAGAGGGAGCTGGGAATGGGGCTGGGGTTCAGAAGGAGCTGGGAATGGGGCTGGGGTTCCCCAGGAATGGGGCTGTGGTTCCGAGGGAGCCGAATGGAGCTCAGGCAGCAGGAGCCAGGGCTGTGGTTGCAGAGGGAGCAGGACCTGGGGCCGGGGTTCCAGAAGGATCTGGACAGAGCTCAGGCAGCCAGAATGCCCAGCCCTTGAGCTGCCCTGTGAAGGAGCCATGGAGGGATGGCTCTGCCTCACCCGGGAAGGGGGAGCGAGGCTGGGACGCTGCAGGAGCTGAGCACAGCCCCTCCCTCTGTCTCTGTGACAGCTGCAGAAATCCTGGGAACCCTTTGGAACCGAATTCCCCAACTTTCTGCACCCACAGCTTTCCAAAGAGCCGTGGGACTCCCAGAGCGAGCGCCCACCGAGCCCCGCTGCTGCTGCTGCAGAGGGACTGGGAGCCCTGTCCCACCCTGCCCCTTGGGTTTGTCCAGAGCCTGAATTAGAAGGAAGGATGTGCCTGGGCCTGTCTGATTCCGGGTTTTTCAAGAGACGCTCCGATACCTTCCCCTTTTTGCCACGCAGCAAATGAACGCTGCAGTTTGCTCGTGAGCTGCCAGGAGAAGGACAAATATCCAGACCTCGTTACATGAGGACATGGCAGAGTTACCACGAGTTCAGCTCAGTGGAGCAGCAGTTCAGCTCCCACAGCAGCTCTGGGGTCAGCGGTGGGATGGGATGATCTTGCCAGTCCCTTCCAGCCCAAACCTTTCCGTGATTCCATGATTCCACGGAGATCTCCCAAACCTGGGCTCAGACACGGATTTCTCACTGCACATCATCTCTGGGTGGGTGCAGAACCCACGGCTCTGGACCTGCCCCCATCTCCCAGCCCACAAAACTCAGGATAGAACAAACCCTGAAGTCTGGGGTTTGATGGTCCAGCTGGAAAACTCGGAGAGAATCATTCCAGTTCACTGTGAAAAAAGAACATTTGGAGATTTTCCTCAAATAATAAAAGAAGTGATGGTTTTGTCAATGGAGCAGCACGGCCACACTCACAGGGAGATCTTTGATCTTTCTGTGGTTCTTTTTACGCTTTAGAATATTGGGATTGCAGTTCCTCAACTCTGCAGGGAAATGCAAGTTCCGAACTTGAAACCTGGATAAAAACCATTGAAACCAAACTCATTGGAACAAAACTCATGACTTTGTCACTTCTCCATCCTCCTCCTCCAGGCAGTTAAATCCAAAATATTAACAAACTGATAACTTTTGTCCCAGTAATTCCTGGGGTTTAAACCCTTTGTGTTTGGCTCTCCTGGAGCCTCATCCATCCAATGTTCCCTGAAGATAAATTCCGTGCTGGGAATTTGGCCCAAGGCCCCGAATTGTGGTTTTTTTTGCTTTGTCCTGCAGGTGATGAGTGTCCTGCTGCTGATCGAGTATTCCCTGGAGGTGGCCAATGGGAAGGGCTTCTGCAAGGACCTGGACAAGGATTATTACAGAATTGGTGGGTGCTGGGAATGCTGGGGAGCAGCCGTGGGGCAGGGAGGGGTCCCTGAGTCCTGCATTGCTCCCCCTGCCTTTTCCAGCAAAGAAAACTGGGATTTGGGGTTAAAAGTTCAGGAAGGAATTGAGGGGGTTTGATTCAGGCCAAGGCTGTGTGGGATTGTGGAGCCTGGAGAAGTTTTTATTGCAGAGGATCAGGCCCTCAGCACCCTGTGAAACCTTCAGCTCTCTCTGGAATCCCCTCTGGAATCCCATGGCTTTCCTGGTTTCCCTTCCTCTCCCTTTCCCCAGCTGTGGATCATTCCAGCCTCACACATATTCCTGATTTCCTCCATATTCTGGGCATCTCCAAGTGTCCAAGAGTTCCTCAATGGACAGAGACCTCGGGGGCCTGGAGCAGGGAAAATCCCAGCCCACACTGACCCCGTGGATGGGGGACACTGCCACCAACACCTCCCTGTGCCATGGGGCCATTCCCACGGGGCCATGGGGCCTTTCCCATGGGGCAATTCCCACGGGGCTATGGGGCCATTCCCACGGGGCTATGGGGCCATTCCCATGGGTCTATTCCCATGGGGCCATTCTCATGGGGCCATTCCCACGGGGCTATGGGGCCATTCCCATGGGGCTATGGGGCCATTCCCATGGATCCCACACCACTACTCCCTCCTCCCTGAGACCCCCATTCCCAGGTTTTCCCAGCCCCTGGTGTATTTTTCCAGAATGTTGGCGGCTGGAAGAAGCAGCTGCCCCATAGCTCACGATTCCTGAAGGATTCAATTCCCACAGAAGGATCCAGCTCAGATCCTCACAAGGAACTGGAGCTGTCTCATGAGGTGCCACCTAAAAAACCCCAATTCCCTCAAATATTGCCAGACCATGATATTCTGTGGGACCTATTTGGAAAGGACACCTGCAGGGGGGTTTCCTTCCTTGAGTCACTTTTCAAGATTTGTTTGAGTTTTTTGCTAATTTGTTTGGTGGTTTTGTTAGTTCTGGTTTTGTTAGTTTTATTTGTATGGTTTTGGGTGTTGATTTTGTTTGGATTTTTTTGTTTGGTTGGTTTGGTTTGTTTGTTTTTGTTCAATTTGTTATGGTTTGCAGTTTTTTTTATTTGGTTTGGGCTTTTTGTTTTGTTTTCTTCTTTGGCTTTGGGGATTTGTTTTGCTTGGTTTTTTTTAATTTGTTCAGGGTTTTGTTTGGTTTGGTAGTTTGGTTTTGGTTTCTCTTTTTTTGTTGCTGTTTTCCTTTTGTTTGTTTTTGTTTTGGTTGGTTGATTTGGGTTTTCTGGGGGGGGAGGGCTTTGGGGGAATTTTTTTTTTGTTTGGGGGGTTGTATGGCTTTGTGTGTTTTTGTGGTTTTGTTAAATCCAGCTGTGAAAAACGGGTGTAGAAAGGGAAAAGAGGGTTAATTCCCTCTGCAAAAAATGGGTGCATAAAGGGAAAAAAAGGTTAAATCCAGCTGCAAAAAATGGGTGTAAAAAGAGAAAAGAGTGTTAATTCCAGCTGCAAAAAATGGGTTAAAAATGGGAAAGAGGATTAATTCCAGCTGTGAAAAATGGGTGTAAAAAGGGGAAAAAAGGTTAATTCCAGCTGCAAAAAAAACGGGGGCAAAACGGGAAAAGAGGGTCAATTTCAGCTGCACAGCATTTATTCCTCCACATTCACAATTCTTTGTGCCAGATCCTCCTATTTCTCCTCCCCCTCAGAGGTGTGATTGAGCTGGGACCCCTTTTGGTGATGTGCCGATCCCTTTTATTGAGCTGGGACCCTTTTTGGTGATGTGCCGATCCTTTTATTGAGCTGGGACCCTTTTTGGTGATGTGCTGATCCCTTTTATTGAGCTGGGACCCTTCTTGGTGATGTGCCGATCCTTTTATTGAGCTGGGACCCCTTTTGGTGATGTGCCGATCCCTTTTATCATTTGCAGCTGATGTCACCACCAGTTTCCTGCTGATCCTCACGCTCTTTGTCATCAGCCTCCACCTCCTGCTCGGGGTGCTCAAGGTACGGTCCCTACGGGCTCAGGGCTCTCCAGCAGGGAGGGTTTGGATGGGGATCAATGGAGTTATGGTAAAAAAAAAGCAGAGAAAACCCCAAAATCACAGAATCACACAGGAAATAAAGCAGACAAAGCCCTCAAATCACACAGGGAAAAATAGGCAGAAAAAGCCCCAGAATCATACAGATAAACACCCCCCAGAATCACAGAATAACATAGGAAAAAAAAGCAGATAAAAATCTCTCCTGGTTCCAGAGGGGGAGAGGGACTGGTTTGAAGTCTCAGTGAAAAGCTTCAAACATCCAGATTTACCAAATCTGGGCACCGTTTCCATCCAGGTTGTTTTGGGTATTAAGAAAAGGGGATGTTATGATTTTGAAATGTTTTCTTGCCTCATTTCCCTGCTCTGTTGCAAGTCAGGTCCCGTGAGAGGGCTGTCACTGCCCCGCTCCTCTGGGCACTCATTTCCCAGCTCAGGGGGAGGGATGAGCCGGCCTTGGGGTGGGAATCCCAGAAGTCTGCTGGTGCTGGAGGTCTAAGCACTCAACACCTCCCAAATAACCCCGGTCTCCCTCTGCAGAGGTGAATTTTAGGGACAGTGGGATGAAAACTCTGACAGAATCAAATGCCAATGTCACAGAGTGAAAAACCACAGGAATTTTCCAAAAGAGTGAAAAAAATCAGTGTTGATGCCTTTCTTTCCATGGATCAGCTGCAGGAATTCCAGGGAAGTGTTTGTTCTTAGAGCACCATTTGGCTCCTTCCAGGTGTTGTTTGGAATAGAAATAACAGGAATTTCTGCTTTTCCTCCGCAGAAGAAGGAGCGGTTCCTGATTCCCTTCCTGGCCCTGCAGGTCATCGATTTTCTCCTCAGCCTCCTGACCATGTTCAGCTCCTACATCCGTGTGCCAGCGGTCATCTCCGTGTCCTCCCTGGGCCACGCGGTGGGTGACAGCTCCTGCCGGGGGTCCCCGGGCTTTCCTGGAGCAGGGGAAGGTTTGGAGTGAAGGGTCATTGCTGTTCTTCATGGAATCCCCTGAGTTGGAATAAAGGATCGTTACATTGGGTTATGGTTTGTCAGGGAATCCTTTGGGTTGGAAAAGAGCTTTAGGATCCTTTAGGTTGGAATGAAGGATCATTGTCTTTAACTATGGTTCTTCATGGAATCCTGTAGGATGGAATAAAGGATCATTATTGGGGCTGTGGCTCTTCATGGAGTCCTTTAGGGTGGAATGAAGGATCATTACCTGGGGCTGTGGTTTGTCAGGGAATCCTTTGGGTTGGAAAAGACCTTTAGGATCTTGGGAGGCTGATATAAAGGGTCATTTTCTGGGGTTGTGGTTTGTCAGGGAATTATTCAGGATGGAATAATTCCATCGTTACCTTGGGCTGCTGTTCTTCGTGGAATCCTCTGGGTTGGAAAACACCTTTAGGATCCTTTAGGTTGGAATAAAGGATCATTACCTTGGGCTGTGGTTTGTCAGGAATCTTTTAGGACAGAATGAAGGGGCATTACCTTGGGCTGNGTGGTTTGTCAGGAATCTTTTAGGATAGAATGAAGGGGCATTACCTTTGGGCTGTGGTTTGTCAGGAATTTTTTAGGATGGAATAAAGGGGCGTTACCTTGGGCTGTGGTTCTTCATGGAATCCTTTAGGATGGAATAAAAGGTCACTGCTTTGGGCTGCTGTTCTTCATGGAATCCTTTAGGCTGGAAAAGACCTTTAGGATCCTTTAGGTTGGAATAAAGGATCATTACCTGGGGCTGTGATTTGTCAGGAAATCTCTTCGGTTGGAATTACACACCATCACCTTGGACTGTGGTTCTTCATTGAATTATTTAATATGGAATGAAGGGTGACTGCCTTGGGTTTGGCTTCTTATGGAATCCTTTAGGTTTGAAAAGACCTTTAGGATCCTGTAGGGTTAGGATAAAGGGTCATTACCTTAGGCTGTGGTTTATCAGGGAATCCTTTAGGATTGGAAAAGAGCTTTAGGATCCTTTAGGTTGGAATGAAGGTTCACTACCTGGGGCTGTGGTTTGTCAGGAACCCTTTAGGATGGAGAAGACCCTTAGGATCCTGGATTCCAGCAGTGAGGGAGTTTCTCCTGGCTGCAGACAGGGTGCAGTCCTCGGGGGCTGGAGCAGATCCCGTCACAGCTGGCATGTTCATTCCCCCATCTGGGAATGTCGGTTTGGGGAGGCGGCTCTGGGTGTGTCCCTGACCAGAGGGGTTTGCTGGGATTGTCCCTGCTCCAGCCAGAGGGCTCTGGGGAGCTTGGCTGAACCCCACAAATGATTTGCTCACAATTTTGGCCCAAATAAATGAAATTTGGGTTGAGTTTAAGGGAATTTAGCGACTTAGACTCTGTGTGAACCAACCCCAGGCCCCGTGTAAGGTGTGAAGAATTGAAAGTCCTGTCCTTGTGACTCTATTCCTGTCCCGTCCCTGTGACCCCGTTCCTGTCCCTGTAACCCCATTCCTGTCCCCCTTGGCAGGGCCGCTCCAAGGTCCCGGTGCTGGCTCTGCAGCTGTTGGATTTCTGCCTGAGCATCCTCACCCTGTGCAGCTCCTACATGGAGGTGCCCTCCTACCTCAGCCTGAGGCCTGCGGACACCGGGGTAGGTCTGAACAGCTCCTTTTCCCTGCTGGCAGCTCCTAACAATCCCCTTCTGTGCCATGAGGCTTCTCTGAGCCCTCTCGAACACCCAGAACTGCTCACATTAACAGCAAAAAGGGTTTTCCATGTTCTCCTGGCTGATAGCTCCCGTGTTCCTAAAAGAGACCCCTCATTTTCCCCTTGGAGGAACCTGATGGGTGCAATTGCAGAGCAAAAAGATTCGGACAGAGCTGCCTGCACAGAGAACGCCTCAGGTTTCATCTTTGTTCAACAGTCAAATCCTTAATTCTCATTTAAACAGGGAGTGGGAGCAGCAGGAGGAAAACAACGTTTGGGGCTGAGACCTTCTCCCTTTTTCCCCCATTTATGGTTCAAACTTTCTTCTTTCTCCCTCTCCCCCATTAACAGCAGAGACCTTCTCCCTTTCCCTTTCCCCATTTATGGCTCAGACATTTCCCTTTCCCCCATTTATGCCTCAGACATTTCCCTTTCCCCATTTCTGGCTCAGACATTTCTCCTTCCCCCCTT
>VZRP01017198.1:44382-56381 GCA_013397995.1 Malurus elegans | reverse complement strand
ATCCCGCCACATTCCCAATCCCGCCACATTCCCAATCCCACCACATTCCCAATCCCACCACATTCCCGATCCTGCCATATTCCCGATCCCGCCACATTCCTGATCCCGCCACATTCCCGATCCTGCCACATTCCCGATCCTGCCACATTCCCGATCCCACCACATTCCCAATCCCAGCACATTCCTGATCTCCCTCAGAGCCCTTCCTGTTTATCCCAGCCCCGCCACTGCCGGATCCCGCTGGGGAACCGCTGGAGCCTCGTCCCGCTCCTGCACCTCCCGCCTGGCACTTCCAAGCTGCCATTCCCAATTTCCTGACCCTGGTCCTGGATCCCATCCCTGGAATTCAGGGCTGCAGGGCTGGCCCGGGGTGTCTCGGTGCCACCAAGGCGCTGTTTGTCACCTGGCCCAGGTGTGACGCAGCACTGGGACCTTCAAGGGGTGCAATGGGGAGCGGAACGGGGAAGGAATTTTCTCTGGGATAGCCCAGCCCTGGAGCTGTGCTGACCAGAATTCCCAGAGCCCGGGGATCAGCCAGAATTCCCAGGGATCAGCCAGAATTCTCAGGGGTCAGCCAGAATTCCCAGAGCCCAGGGATCAGTCAGAATTCTCAGGGGTCAGCCAGAATTCTCAGGGATCAGCCAGAATTCCCAGAGCTGGGGAATCAGCCAGAATTCCAAGGGATCAGCCAGAATTCCCACAGCAAAGGGATCAGCCAGAATTCCCAGGGATCAGCCAGAATTCCCATAACCAAAGGGATCAACCAGAATTCCCAGGGATCAGCCAGAATTCCAGAGCCTAGGGATCAGCCAGAATCCCCCTGGAATTGCAGTTTCCACCCTTGTAACAATTGGCAGTGCCCTGGAATATCCACCCCAGCACTGCTCTCCCATTTCCTACCCAAGCCAGAGCATTTTTCCTGCTTTTAGCGTGACTTGAAAGACAAAATCCAATTTAAAAAATCCTGTTAATGGCTTCCAAACTCTGTGCCTGATTTCTGCGGGCAGTGCCGAGCGAAGGAAGAAATCATCTGATTTCTATAAAAATCAGTGAAAAATGGCTCTCTGACCTTGGCCTGATGTAATTTCCTGTTTGTGCTGCTCACAAAGGTAAAGCCGATATTTCTGTTCCGATTTCCTGTAAAATTCTACCCCATCTGCCTTATCAGCGCTGATAAGGATCCATGCCCTGCTCCCCGCTTGGGGCTCTGCACAGCTCAGGCCCTGTGGGTGTCACTGATGGAATTCAGCACCTGCTGTCCCTTTTTTGGGATCGTTTCCTGCTCTTTTCCAACATTCCCAGCAGGAAAAAGGCATGTCTGGGTCGGGTGTAACCATTCCAGAGCTCATCCACAGCTCGAATCAGAGCCTGGGGGGGGGGGGGGATCTGCTCTGAAACAGCACAAACCAACGGAATATTCAACAAATTCAATGGAATATTCAACAGCAAATTTCAATGGAATATTTAACAGTAAATTTCAATGGAATATTTAACTGCAAATTTCAATGGAATATTTAACTGCAAATTTCAATGGAATATTCAACTGCAAATTCAATGGAATGTTCAACTGCAAATTTCAATGGAATGTTTGCAGAGCATGAATCAGAAATGTGCTGCTACCCCTTCTTTTTTCCCTGGAAGTGCGTTTCTGCAATGGGGATGAAGAAGATGATGCTGGTTGTGTATTTTCAAGCTGATTTTCCCATCCAGGGGTGATAATTCCCTTTTTTTTCTGCTCCATCTCCTCGTTCTGGGCACCAGGATGCTCAGCAGCACCCCTGGAGCGTGGAAAGGTGCCTCAAAGGACGCCTCAGTGGCTCCAGCGCCATTAAACACAATCAGAAATCACCCCCAAAAGCACAAACCTCTCCAATCCTCTATGGAGAAAATAATTTTTCTGCCCCCATGTCTGGTGACTGTTGAACTGTGACCAAAGAGCAAGAGGCCAATCCGAAATCCAACCAGGAACCCTTGCAGAAAAGCCCCGATTCCTGCACCGAGGTCCAGCCCAGCCTCCTGCTTCATTCTGCAGAGAGATCAAAAACTGTCTTGAATTATGAGTGACCAGCTGGCTGCAGAACTTTCCAGACTTCTGTCACGGCCACGAGGATCAGGAGCTGCTCTCGTTCCTCCCTTTGGCTGCTCCAGGCCTGGAGGAGGCCTCGGGATGGCCCTTCCCTTTGGAAAGCACATCCTGCCCTGGATATCCCTGACCCGATGGGATAAGGGATAATGGATTCCTGATCTGAGTCTGGGATGGGGGGTGACAGCTCTGGGACATCCCACCAGGCTCCCCCCACCCAAACCTCATTAACCGGGGCTGCCCAAATGGGGAAGGCCGGCAATTCCCCTGGTTTCTGATCCAGCAGAGGGTTCCTCATGGGATCCCACTAAATGGAGGTAAAACCCCTCTTCCATCTCTTCCAAGGGTTCAGGGTCTCCCTGCAATTCAATTCCCACTGATAACAGGGAACAGTCGTGGCTGTTGGGTGACTGCAGCAGGGTCTGTCAGCCTCCCCCCCCCGAGCCTCCTGCTTTAATTGACTTCGATAATTGGGTTGGGGTAATTAAAATGTGGCCGAGCTGGAACTGGTTTCAGTCTGGTCTAACTGAGTCTGGCCCCAAAGCCAGCCCCTCTCCTGCCTGGGCAGTTCTCTCCACAGGGTTCAGCAGAATTCCAGAATTCCCTGCGAGAGCTGGGCTCCAAACCCCAGCCCCGATAAAATGTAAGGAATTATTGTGAGCTCGCAGCCGGGGCTGGGCTCGAGACAGGAAGCGGGATTGGTTTTGTGAAATGTCCCAGCACGGGGCCAACACAAACGGAGCCCAACTGGCCCCGGCTGCTCACGAGCCCCACCATGGGGGGCTGGGTCAATGCTGGGTCTGGGACTGATAAAAGACCCTTTGAAACCCCTCTGTTATTCTGGGTTTGCCTTTCCGAGCTGATTTATGGGTGGGAGGGTCAGTCCGGGCTGGGAGCAGCTCACATGGAGATCCCAGCACTGCCCCACGCTCAGGTTTGGGCAGCATAGGGGAGGAACCAGCCGAGTTTGGTGATGGAGAGGGAAAATGGAGCTGAGAATTGATAACTGAGCTGAGTATCTCAGCACAGAGAAATGAGAGGGGCTGGGCTGCAGCAGCGGGGTGACCCACCGGGATCGTGGATCCAACCCCAAACCCTGCCCTGTCCATCCCTGGCAGCGCTGTCCCAACGCTCCTGGAGCTCTGGCAGCCTCGGGGCCGGGACCATTCCCTGGGGAGCCTGGGCAGTGCCAGCACCCTCTGGGGACAGAAGAACCTTTCCCTGCTCTCCAGCCTGAGCCTGCCCTGGCCCAGCTCCAGCCCTTCCCAGTCCTGTCCCAGGGATCGGAGCTGCCCCTCGGGAGGAGTCGTAGAGTTCTCTGCTCCACCTGGACATCCCAAGCACCCTCAGCTGCTCCTCAGACCCTTCCCCATCCCCTCGTCCCTCCTTTGCTGCTCTCTGACGCCTTCAGACCTTCTCTGTTTCCTGACACCCAAATTCGCAGGGTTTTCGAGCCGTTTCTCGCACAGAAACAATCCCGGGGATTCCCGGGCGTGGCTGGAATGGAGGAATGGCGCAGGTGGAGCAATCCAGGTGTGGATGGAAGGGCAGGCGCCAGCAGGGCCAGCAGGGGAGGCGGGAGCCGTGCCCGGGAGAGGCAGCCCGGCCCTGGGAAAGCCGTGGGCACGGGAAGGCGGCGAACAGAGCGTGATCACCTCGGGACTAGCGGGACCCACAAACCGCAGCGCCGACCCGGACACGGGCAGGATTGGCTCTGTCCCCAGCGGCCCCAGGGACTGGCTCTGGCTCCGTGCGGCTGGAAGGACCCACAGAGCTGTTTCTGAAGCCGTTTGAGGCATTGGTTGGATGCTTGGCTCTGTCCCCACCACCGTAATTCCACTTTTCCCAAGGCAGGAATCGGGGATCCAGAAGGTGGGGTGGGGTGCCTGCACCCCTGAACCCAACCAGAACAGAAACACCATGAGGGAAAACACAAAAATTCATTTATTTATTTATTAACACAAAACTTGGAGCTTTTGTCACTGTTTCTCTGAGGGTGAGAAAGCCAGAGCAGGGAATCCAGCTTGGAACGCTCACCTGGAGCAGCAAAGGGAGCCAGAAACAGGCAAAAATCACGGAGAGTTTTGGAAAACCTCAGGGTTTCCCGGTGGCTGCAGGGCAGGAGGGCTGTGTTTACTACGGCTCACGGGTTTGTTTGGAATGAAATGAAAACCAGCAGCGAACAACTGTGGATTTGGCCGTGCATCCCTTGCCAGCCTTCTCCTGCTGTGCTGCCTCCTCAGAGGGACTCAGGCACCCTCCAGGTCCTTCTGGAGAATTTATGGTCCGGGGATCCTGATAAAAGAGAAAAATCCAGTAGTTAACTCATGGCATCGTTAAGGCTGGAAATCACCTTTAAGATCCTCAAGTCCAGCCATGGTCAGCACTAAACCACTTCCTAAAGTGCCAAATCCACACTTTTTTTTTAGCAATTCCAGGGATTTGACTCCACCGCTGCCCTGGGCATCCCCAAAAAATATTTTACAACCCTTTACGTGACAAAATTTTCCTTAATATCCATTCAAATCCTCTCCTGGTCCAGCTTGAGGTGATTTCCTTGTCCTGCCTTCTGCTGGAGCTCCACTGGAAGTTTGGAAACATCCTCAGAGCCCTGATTTCCCTTTTTCCCCCCAGAAAACCTTCCCATTTTCTGGGTCATTTCCATGGCAGTGCCTCCGGGGCTGCTGCATTTTGATTTTAATGTTTGGGCTCTCTGCAGTGTGAAATTTATACCAAAATATTCAATGCAGTCAGGGGGTACTCACTGGAAATGTGGAAACTGAAAGCTGAAATCAAATTTTAAACTAAAATCTGAGCAGAACAAACAGCACAAGTGAAATGCCATCTTGAAACAAAAACTGCCTGTCCCATGGAAAATCAAATGTTGTTTTTCCTGGCTTTTCCCAGCTGATCAACATTCCTGGGAAGAGCTGTGATGGAGAAAAATCTGCATTTATTTCATTTATTTCATCAGAGCTGTTTGGCTGCTGATAAACGAGGAGTTACCGCCTCTGCCAGCATTAATTTGGGTTCAACGTTTTAATTTTAGCACTTTCAGGACTTGTCCTTAAGCTGGGCTTTGCTTTTCCTGGCCCAAGGCTGGGGCAGATTTGGTGCTTTGAAGGTGAAGGCATCCAGCAGAGCAGGGTTTGGTCATGGAGAATTGGCAAAGCAGGAAATTTGTCTGGAAGACAACAGAGGATCTGAAGGAGAATAATGAGGAAATGGTGAGGGATTTGGGGAATCTCACAGAGCTCTGAAAGTGAACCCAAAGCTTTCTCCTGGATGCAGAGGGTGAGGGTTCCCTGCTGTCCATGCTGGGAAGGACAAACTGCAGCTCCTGAGGTCATGTTGGAGTCTTGGGATCACAAAATCCCAAAAGATCTCTGGGATCACCAAGTCCTTGTGTCACCCAGCCCCACCATGTCCACCACTGGCTGTGTCCCCAAGAGTCACCTCCACACACTCCTGGAGCATTCCTGGGATAAGGACTCCACTTCCTTGATTCCCCCTGACCCAACGCTTTACAATCCTTTCCCTGAGGAAATGTTCTCAAATGTCCAAACTAAACCATTCCTGGAGCGATTCGAGGCTGTTCCCTCTCCTCCTGTCCCTGTTCCCTGGGAGCAGAGCCTTACCCCCCTCAATCCCCCTTTGCTCCAGGCTGAGCCCCTTTCCCAGCTCCTCCAGCCCCTTCCCCAGCCCCATTCCCTGCCCTGGACATGCTCCAACCCCTCAATGTCCCTCTTGTCCTGAGTGACCCAAAACTGTCCCCAAAATTCCAGGTGTGACCTCTCCAGTGCCCAGCATGAGGTGGGACCTGGATCTCCTGGTCATCCCTCAGTGGCAGAAAGTGGGGATTTGGTTTTTTGAAGCACTTTTGGTGTCAGAATCTGTGGATTTGAGGTGTCGGAGGAGAGGCAGACCCCACCCATGCCAGGACAGCGGAAGGGCACGGCGGCAGCAGAGCCACTCTGGGGCCAGCACGGGCCACTAACGGGCTGTGTGTTCACACTGCAGGTAGTCAGGGAAGGGCTCGGAATCCATGTTTTCCTCCCGAAATACTGCCTGCGGTGTTCTGCTCCTCGGGGGCCCGGTAAGAGGTGACGTTTCCTATTTTCCGAACAAACGCTGCTTTCGCAGTGGCATCAGCGCGGCCCCAGAGCTCCCGGCACGGCTCTGCCCCACTCCTTCCGAGGCTTCCGTGCTGCTGCGTGCCACGAGCCCTGCGAGGGAAAACACCCACCTGAAACGTGTTTGGCTTTGGCTAAAACACCCACCTGAAATGTGTTTATCTTCGGCTAAAACACCCACCTGAAATGTGTTTATCTTCGGCTAAAACACCCACCTGAAATGTGTTTACCTTCGGCTAATTAGGGGCGAAATGACACCGAGGAACTCGACCTTTTCTCCTCGAGGACGGCCATAGAGGCCTCATTTACGGCGGGCTCTGAATGATCCCCATTCAGGGCAGGAGGAGCTGCTGCACCAAGGGCTCCTTGTGTGCAGGGCGGGGAAACCGGAGAAGCCCCAGCCCAGATGGGTCCAGGGCAACTGCCTCCGGATTTTGGGGCTTTATTCCATTATGGGCCCTGACAGTCCCGTAAACGGGTGGGGGCAGTTTGATGTATTTGGGGAGCTCTGTGTGTGTGAACGATGGAGGAGATCGGGGATTTGTGAGTCTGCACTCCCCCAAATCCCTGATTTTGTAAACAGATCCATGGAAGTGTTCACAGAGGATTGGAAGGGGTTGGGAGGGACTTTAAATTCCATCCCAATCCATCCCATCCCACCCCTGCCATGGCAGGGACCCCTCCCACCGTCCCAGGTGCTCCCAGCCCCAATGTCCAGCCTGGCCTTGGGCACTCAAAGGGATCCAGGGGCAGCCACAGCTGCTCTGGGAATTCCATCCCAGCCCCTCCCCACCCTCCCAGGGAACAATCCCTTCCCAATATCCCATCCATCCCTGCCCTCTGGCACTGGGAAGCCATTCCCTGTGTCCTGTCCCTCCAGCCCTTGTCCAAAGTCTTTTTCCATCTTTCTGTTGGCTCCTTCAGGCCCTGCAAGGCCCCAGTGGGGTCACACCAAAGCTTCTCCTCCCCAGGCTGAACAATCCCAACCCTGCCACCCTTTATTCGAGGCAGGGCTGCTCCATCCCTCACCTGCAGCATTTCTTCTTCATTCCCAGAGCTGTCGGCTCTGGAGCTGGCTGAAAGTCTGGGATTGATGCTGCAGGAAGACAGTGGGACAAACCCAAGCTGATTTTGCATCAGAACAGGGCCAGGTTTTGGTATTTTAATTAACACTTTGAATGTTCAGAGTCTGAAGAGTTCAGAGGAGCCTGGCAGCTTCAGGAAGGACAAGTCCTTTTTTCCCCTCATCAAAGAGCCGTTCTGCCCAGGAGCTCCCGGGCTGCTGAGGAGCTTTTGGAGGGAGCAGAGGTTCTGGGTAAGGGAAGAGGAGCTGGGCTTTGAGTTCTGGATGCTTTGCATGGCCCTGCACCGACACAAAGCAGATTCCACGGATGAGGGATCCAAGGATGTGCTGCTGGAAAAGGTGGGTGGAAAGAGCCTGATCTGTCACAAGGGAAGAGCTTTCATCAGGTGACAGCAGTGTGAAACCGTTAAAAAAGGAAACAGATCCTCTGCTTTGTGAGATCTGTCACAGGAGAAGGGCTTCAATCAGGTGGCAGCGGTATGAAACTGTAAAAAAAAGGGAAAGGTTCTCTGCTTTGTGACAAAGGCACCGTCACATTCCTCCGCCCCCGGTGCCGAATCTCGCCGTGCTCCTCCCCAAAGCAAACACCGGATTCCGCCTCGCTCGCAGCACCCTCAGCTCGAGGGGGTGACGGAGATGGTTGGGGTTTGTGGCAGGAGCGGCATCTCCTTGGTGCGTGTGGAGCTGAGCGCTGCCCCCCGGCCCCAGCCCCACCCCTCGGCCGTTTGTCCGTCCCCAGCCTGTCCCGTTCACCTCATTCGGGCTCCGGAGCCCTCTGTCCCCTCCCCGCCCGGCTCACGGGGGCTCAGCCGCACCGAGCAGCGCCTGCTCCCGGCAGGAAAGCTCTCCTGCATCCCGCCTGTGCATCCGTGTCCCCCAAACTTTCTTCTGCTCCCGGCAGGAAAGCTCTCCTGCATCCCGCCTGTGCATCCGTGTCCCCCAAACTTTCTTCTGCTCCCGGCAGGAAAGCTCTCCTGCATCCCGCCTGTGCATCCGTGTCCCCCAAACTTTCTTCTGCTCCCGTCCCTCCGCTCTGCTGGGATCCGCAGGGATCTCCAGCCCTGGGCTCGGCACCGGTGGGGGCTGACGGTGACACCGGTGCTGTCCCCTCCCTGGCTCTGCCGCAGGAAGGACACGAGCCTGGCACCTCCCAGCCCCTCCGCTCTCCTGTCCCTCTGCTCTGCTGCTGCTCTGAGCGCTCACCAAGGGCAGGGATCCCACAGGGATGGCCAGCCCTGCCCTTGGCACGGGTGGGGAACTGAGGGGACCGGTGTGACACTGGTGCTGTCCCCTCCCTGGCTCGGATCCCACAGGGATGGCCAGCCCTGCCCTTGGCACGGGTGGGGAACTGAGGGGACCAGTGTGACCCTGCTCCTGTCCCCTCCCTGTCTCTCCTGTCCTCCCCAGCCCCTCCGCTCCCCGAGCTCTGCGGGCAGCGGCCGCTGACTGACGGCTCCTCCCCGGCTCTCACTGGCCCCACTGTTCCATCCCCGCATTCCCCCGCTCCGGGGCCCTTCAGGGCTGCCCGCGCCCCCGCCGCAGCAATGGGGCCATTGTGGGGGGCTGGGGGCCGGCAGGGCAGGGCAGGGCAGGGCTGGCCGTGCCCCCTCCCCACCCCGGGGCAGCTCCGTGCTGCCGTCCCGCTCCCCTCGGTGCCCCCCCGGCCCCGGCGCGTCAGGGGCTGGCTCGGAGCCTCCGGCCAGGGGCCGGTTATTACGGCGGGCCAGGGCTGTGCCCGCACTCCCCGCGCCAGCTCCGGCCCCGCAGCCATGGCCAGCATCGCCTGTGCCCCGCTGCTCTCGCTGCTGCTGCTCCTGCACAGCCCCGGCGCCTGCGGGGCCCCGCCGCAGCCCCGCGGTGAGTGGGGTCTGGGGGCGCTGCGGGGAGCGGGGGGTCCGTCCGTGCCTCCTGCCTGGCGCTGGGGAGGGATGGGCGAGAGGGAGCGCCCGGCACGGAGCCGCGCCCAGCGTGTCGCCAAGGCAGCGGACCCTGGAGCTGGGACGCGTGTGCCGCGTTCCTGGGGACAGCAGAGGTGGCCCCGGGTCACCCCTGGGGCGGGAGGAGGCCCAGGGCGGACAAGGGCTCTGCTCTGCCTCCCCTCTCTCCCCCAGCTCCGGGAGGGCGGCTTTGGCTGGGAGCGGGAGCTGGCCAAACCCCCCGGTTTGTCCCGGGTCACCTCCCGAGCAGGACGGCCCAGCCCGGGCTGGGAACGGAACTTTCCCTGGGGTTTCTTCACCCGCTCCTGCTCTGCCTGTGGGCAGTGGGGCAGCCCAGGGAGCTGGCTGCTCTGCAGCCTGCACGGACTCGGTCCCAGCTGGAACGGGTGCCAGGGACGGGATGGGCACCCGGGATAGGGCTGGACAGCCAGGGATGCACTGGATACCCAGGGAAGGCAGGGGCTGCTCCTCAGAAGCATCTCCACCCTTCCCGGGGCTCCAGGCAGCCTGGAGAAGTCGCTGCGGGAGAGGCAAACCTGGCTCTGAGGCCAAACTTCTGGCAATTAACGATGTTGGGATGATGTGATGATGATGATAATGGTGGTGGTAATGATGATGGTGATGATGATGATGGTGATGATGATGGTGATGATGATGATGATGATAATGGTGGTGGTAATGATGATGGTGATGATGATGATGGTAATGATAATAATGGTGGTGGTAATGATGATGATGATGATGATAATGATGATAATGATAATGGTGGTGGTGATGATGATGGTGACGATGATGGTGGTGATGATGCCCCTCACACAGCCACGGGCAGCCTGAGCTGTGCACGTGTGACAGTGACTGCAGAGGCACCTGGGGCTGAGGGAGGGGGGATTTGGGATAAATTGACCCCTTTCCCCTCAGGAATTTGGGAAGGAGGGTTGTCTTTGCTGTGCACAGTCAGGAAATGGGGCAGAGCAAGGACTAAGCTCAGCCCTGCTGCGAGCTGTCCCCTCTAAAATAAACCCCTTTCAATCCTGTTGTTTCAGTGGGTATGGCAAAGACATCCTGAGAGGGATTTCCTGCTGAATCAGGGCGTGAATTCAGCTATTCCTGAGTAATTCCGAGTGTGGACATTTGTGAAAATAGAGGAAGACTTTATTTCTGGTTCAATTCAAGTTTTAACTGAACTGTGCTGAGTGAAGGTGTCAGTCAAACCAGGCATTGTCACCTCCTGGAGATGTGACACCACTGCCTGGCTGCAGAGCCTGGCTGGGCACCGTGGCTGAAACCACAAAAAGCTCCCATCTGACATCCCTTCTTTACTCCTCACTTCCCTGAAATAGACTCCACTCCCATAAACAGAGGTTAAAAATGTTATTTAGAGCAAAATCACAGAGCAGAAATAAATAAAATGGATAAGCTTCAAAGTTTCTATTGGCTCCAGCTGTTCTTAGGGAAATAAAATTACTTTTCCTGCTTGGTTTGTCACTAAATCCAGGGGTGATCCATCAGCACAAAGGGGGGATTTGGGTTTTATTTGTGTTTTATTTCTGGAGGAAACAAGTGCAAGGCTTTGAGCCTTTCCCTGGCCCCTCATTCCTCACCTGTAAACCGGGCACAAGCAACCCCAGGAAAAGCGATTTCCCGTGCTGCAGGATCATCTCCAAGGGAGCTTTTCCTTCCCCTGCAACAAATTATGGGGGAGCGGAAAGAAATTCATCCATACGGGAAAAGGTTGGATGGGATTTTAGTGGGAATTAAGGCTCCTGACCAAGTGACCACTGCCTCGCTTCCTCCTTCCCAGCCCTCTCCAGTTCAGACTCGCTGAATCTCAGGACGCAAACTGATTATTTCCTTTATGGATCCATCACAGGGTATTTATTTTTATCAGCCTCAAAGACTGAGAGCTCCATTAGATTTCACACCGAGGACCAGCTGCAATATTTATGCCGTCATTTGGAGCAGATTTGTTGGCCCAAAAGCTCCCATTTAAAAATCCGCCCACAGAAATCTCCTTTATGGCAGGGCCCCGGCTGCAGAAATCAAATATTAACAGAGCACTCGGTGCCCTGACAGGGACAGGCTAAATGAGAGGGGAAAATTAAAAAGAGCAGGATGCCATAGATCTGCTGGAAAAATGGGGCAATTCATTTAGGAAACCATAAAAAATGCCGGGCCTGTTTTTATGCTTTGCCATGGCTGAAAATGAAGATGGAAAATGGCATGAAAGTGAGAAATTTAAAAAATAATCATAATAATAATACCAATCCCTCAGCTGGTTGCATTGCTGATGCCTCCTGTTTATGGCATCTCCTTCTCACCGTGGATATTCACGGGGTTGTAGAGATTAATTATCAATTATGGGCTCCGTATTTCTCTGCTGTTTCCCTGACAGATGTGAGCCAGCCCTGAGCTGTGTCAGGGATTTATGGATTTTGTTATTGGTGCCATCACTGGGAACAGGAGTCTGGTTCCTGCTGTGCTGGGGGCTTCATCTGGGAATGGCTTTATCTGGGAATGCTGTAACCAATCCCAGCTGATTGCTGAGTGCTGTGACTAGTTCTGGTCCCATTCCCATGTATTAATATCCATGTGGATTGGTTATCCAGGTCTGAGGTGCAATGACCCCTTTCCAGCCTCTTTTGAATGCAGAAATGAGCTCAGGTTTCATCCTGAGGGTCTATCCCTCCCTCCCTTCCTCAGGGTTGTTGTTTCACAGCTTTATCCTTCCTTCCTTCCTCCCTTCCTCCCTTCCCTTCCCTTCC
>VZRP01017198.1:30793-44346 GCA_013397995.1 Malurus elegans | reverse complement strand
CCTGCAGCCCTCGGTGCCACCCTGGGGTGACAGAGACACCCTGCTCATCAGAGCTCCGTGTCACCCCCCAGATCTCTGCTTTCCTATGGGTGCTCCCCTATAGAAACAAAAAGAACATTTCAAATGTTCAGTGCAGTGTAGGTGGTGTCGCCAAGGCAGAGAAAGGGCCAAACTCCCAGCCCCATTCCCTCCTTCCCAGATCTTTTTCCCTTCTTTTCCTCTGATTCCCGCCCTGTCCCTGCCCTCCCCAGGCACCCTGTGCCGGACCAAGCCCACGGACCTGGTGTTCATCATCGACAGCTCGCGCAGCGTGCGGCCGCACGAGTTCGAGAAGATCAAGGTGTTCGTGTCGCGCGCGATCGAGGGGCTGGACGTGGGCGCCAACGCCACCCGCGTGGGCATCATCAACTACGGCAGCGCCGTGCGCAGCGAGGTCCCGCTGCACGGCCCCCAGAGCAAGGCGGCGCTGCTGCAGGCTGTGCGCCGCATGCAGCCGCTCTCCACCGGCACCATGACCGGCCTGGCCATCCAGTTCGCCATCAGCCGCGTCTTCAGCGCCGCCGAGGGCGCCAGGGCTGGCGCTCCCGACTTCAGGAAGGTAAGCGGGAAGGAGAGGGAATGGTTCCTGCGGCTCCGTGCTTGGGACTCGCCGGGGAGCGGTGGGAAAAAGCAGAAAGGTGATTTGCTCTGAGTTTGATTGGGCAGGTGTGAATTGTCACAGGTGGAAAACCTCTGTGAAGTTCACACCTCTCAATTCTTGAAAACCTCTGGGATGTACAAACATCTCAGTTCTTCTAGAAAAGCTCTGGAAGGTTCAAACCCCTCAATTCTTGGAAACCCCTGAGAGGTTCAAACCTCCTCCAGAAAACCTCTGGCAGATTCAAACCTCTCAAATCTTGAAAAGCTCTGGGAGATTCAAACCTTTCAGTTCTTGAGAACCTCTGGGAAGTTCAAACCTCACAATTCCTTAAAAGCTCTGGAAGGTTCAAACCTCTCTTCTGGAAAAGCTCTGGGAGATTCAAACCTTTCAGTTCTTGAGAACCTCTGGGAAGTTCAAACTCCTCAATTCTACAAACAAAGCTCAAGAAAATACAAAACTCGCTATAACACTTCCAGCCTTAGTCTCAGTTTTTGTTCTAAATGCAGTCTGACACTTCACACACAGTAAATTCACCATCCTGGGGATTGGAGAGACATTTCCACAGAGCTGTCCATGGAAATGCTGCATCCTCCTCAGGAATCTCTCCAACACCATTCAATTCCCTCTGTCCTCGTGCGCTCCTTTCCTGCTGCCAGACAACTCCCCCAAGCCTGTTCCTGTCACCTCTGGTTGTCTGGCACAAACAATCCTGAATTTCCAGCATCTCCCTGAAAACTCCTGGAAGAGCTGGAGAGCAGTGGGCTTGGAATGACTTCTCATAGGCATTAAAAAAAAAAAAAAAAACAAACAAGAAAAAAGGAAATCAGCCCTTGCTTTTTCCTCTTTCCTTCCACCTGGGAGCTGATCCAAGAGGCAGAACAACAGGAAGGGGTTGGAAGGGGTCTCTGAGCTCACCCTGTGCTCGAGTGGGGCTACCCAGGACCATGCCCAGGTGGCTTCTCCATGTCTCCAGGGTGGAAAAATCCACAGCCATTTGTATTTCTTGGTTCCTTGGTTATTTTTCTGCTTTTTCCTCTGCCTTGAAGTGCAGCCAGCTTTTCAAACCTGCTCAGGGTGACCCCATCCCCTGCCTGGGAGGACACAGGGATTGAGGAAATCTTCCAGAAACAACGGACACGGTCCTTGCTCCTTCCCACAGCAGAAATCCAACAAATCCCTGCACAAATCTGGCTGTCAGCATCCCAAAACATCACACGGGGCTCGTCTCTCACTGTGCTTTGTGCAGCAAATGTCACCCCAGGCCGGGGAAAAGCACAATTTGTTTCTGCGGGAGCTCCGAGAAAAACCTGCTCTGAAAAACCTGCTTTTTGTTCCCCAAAACCCACAGGGAGCCCAATTATTTCTGCCGTGTTTTTTGAGGAAGAACAACAAATAAATGAGCGAATTGCTGAGCAGGTCGAGGGCTTTAATCAGCTTCCTGGCTGGTTTTCCTTGGAGAGCCACTGGAACATCGCATTCCCGGGGTGCAATGAGCCATCACTGCCCTGTTAGCGGTGGGATCCCGGCAAATGCGGGGCTGGGAGCGCCGGGGATGGTCGGGAATCCTCGGGTGTCTGAGTTAAACGGGAATAAATTGTGTCAGGAGCACACGGGGGGCTCCTGTCCCACAGAAGAGCGAGGGATGCAGAATGTGAGGAGTTCACAGGGAAAGGCGCTGGTTAAAATGAGCACGAGGTTTGACCTTGGAAAGCAAAATTTCTGAGTTTCCCCAGGGTGAAATTGAAGGTCAGGGCAAAATTCAGCTGCTGAAAGCAGCAGAAGCTTTAGGCGTTCTTAATTCCCCTCACCTGGCTGAGAAATGCCAGCCTTTCCTGGATCCAGAGGCTGCTCCTTCCCTCCATCCCTCCATCCCAAACCAGGCACACACCAGGACTTTGTTTTTTCCATGACAGGGAATTACAGAGATCTTAGACTCCAAATAATTTGGAGGTAGGTTTCAAAATAATAATAAAAAAGGGACATTTTTTCACATTGACTCAGCCTGTCAGGGAAGGGCAAGTATCTACAGTGGGAATAATCCTGGGAAAATCAAATCCAGGTGTGAATGCTGCAGCTCCTCCTCTCCCAGGGCTTTATCTGAGCTCGGGTTGGATTTGATAACAGCTCTGATCCATGATTTGGTAACCCTTCTCATCCCCCGATTTTAAAACCCCTATCATCCCCTGATTTGATAACGCCTCTCACTGCCTGATTTCATAACTCCTCACCCCCTGATTTGATAACTCCCCTGATCCCTGATTTGATAATCCCTCTGTTCCCTGATTTGATAACTCCTCATTCCTCAATTTGATAACCCCTCTGATCTCTGATTTGATAACCTCTCTGATCCGTGACTTGATAACCATTCTGTTCCCATATTAGATAAGCCCTCCGTTCCCATATTCGATAACTGTTCATTCCCTGATTTGATAACTCCTCCATTCCCATTTTTGATAACCCCTCCGTTCCCATATTTGATAACCCCTCCGTTCCCATATTTGATAACCCCTCCGTTCCCATATTTGATAACCCCTCCGTTCCCATATTCAATAACCTCTCCGTTCCCATATTTGATAACCTCTCTGTTCCCATATTTGATAACCCCTCCGTTCCCATATTCGATAGCCCCTCCGTTCCCATATTCAATAACCCCTCCATTCCCATATTCGATAACCCCTCCGTTCCCATATTCGATAACCCCTCCGTTCCCATATTCGATAACCCCTCTGTTCCCATATTCGATAACCACTCTGTTCCCATATTCGATAACCTCTCCGTTCCCATATTCGATACCCCCTCCGTCCCTGCCAGCCGGGTTCCGGGGGCTTTGAGCGCCTCTCCCGGGAGCAGCCCGGCCGGAGCTGAGGCTGAGCCGAGGGCTCTCTCTCCTGGCAAAAGGCTCCACTGCAGGGACAGACCCGCTCCAGGAAACCCCCGGCGCTCCTTTGGAATGTCCTGAGGATTTTTAATTGTGATGGTCCTGGGTATTTTTAAATGTGATAGTCCTGGGAATTTTTAATTGTGCAGCCCATAGGAAGCACAGGGAAACACCTGAACTTAGACTGTAAAACTCTGAACTTTTCCTGGTTTTCCCGTGTTTTGCAAAGAAGGGAAGTTCTTTCCCCATCCTGCATTCTGGCCCAGGCAGCTTCTCTGGAGCTGGCAGTGGGGTCACAATAAAACAGTTGTGAGGAAAAGTGGCAGGGGCAGAACTGGCAAAGAGCAGGAATTCAGGTCTTGTGACAAAGCCTCTTTCAGAAGGAAAATAAAGAGGAAAATGGACAAAGCAGGAGCAGGAGGAGGACTCGGGGAGGCTTTTAGTGGCTCAGGGCTCCGTTTAATCCAAGTTCCCACTGAAACCAGCTGCCACAGTAATGCTGGGCTTAGCAGGGGTGGGATTTAATCTCTGCTGTTCATTTTGGAACAAATCACAAATCCTGGCCCTGACACGCAGCGGGACCTCAGGCAGAGCTCATCTCCTCTCTGTCCCAATCCTTCAGCTCCTCCACCTGCACATGGCATGAAACCTCCATCTCACGTTTCCATGACATTTCTGAGATTCCTTGAAGTCCCTCACTGAGCTGAACTTGTCCTGAGTGTCATCTGGGGGCTCCTGAAGATCTTTAGTGTGGCTTGAGCTCGAGTTTGGGTGTGAAGAACGTGAGCTTTGCTTGGTTTCCTTAGGGGGGATGCACTGGTTGTCCTTCGATGAAACCAGGCTGTCCCTGGCAGTTTAACCATTCCAGCTGGGAAAGAAATCACTTCTTTCCCAGAAAAAAAAATGGATTATGTAATCTTTGAACAATGGGATGAGCTGGTGGGGTTCCCCTTTCCCTGAATTTTAGAAATGCAAAACCTCCTGTCACACACCAGTCTGTCCCACAAACCGTGTGATGTCCATGAGGATGTCAATGCCCACCCAAGGCCTCCCTCCCGGTGCAGGTGGCCATCGTGGTGACCGACGGCCGGCCCCAGGACGGGGTGCAGGACGTGTCCGCCCGGGCCAGGGCCGCGGGCATCGAGATGTTCGCGCTGGGCGTGGGCAGGGTGGACATGGGCACGCTGCGGCAGATGGCCAGCGAGCCCCTGGATGAGCACGTGGACTACGTGGAGAGCTACAGCGCCATCGAGAAACTCAGCCACAAGTTCCAGGAGGCGTTCTGCGGTGAGTGCTGTCCTGGGGGCACAGGGACACAGGGCTGGGACATGGGGCGGGGACATGGAGCAGGGATTGGCCCCTCCTGCTGGGACACACCCAGGGCCAGCAGAGGTCATCCCAGTGGGGTGGGAAAGGCACAAATCCTGGAATGATTGGGGTGGGAAGGGAATTTAAAGTCCCACCCCTGCCATGGCAGGGACCCCTCCCACTGTCCCAGGTGCTCCCAGCCCCAATGTCCAGCCTGGCCTTGGGCACTCAAAGGGATCCAGGGGCAGCCACAGCTGCTCTGGGAATTCCATCCCAGCCCCTCCCCACCCTCCCAGGATATCTCTCCCCACTATTTCACCCACCCCTGCCCTCTCTCCTGGCCGGCCCCTGGCTGACCCCTCCCCTGTCCGCAGTGGTGTCTGACCTGTGTGCCACCGGGGACCACGACTGCGAGCAGCTGTGTGTCAGCACCCTGGGCACCTACCGCTGCTCCTGCAGGGACGGCTTCAGCCTCAACAGCGACGGCAGGACCTGCTCCGGTATGGCAGCGTCGTGTTGGCCCCGCATCCGCAGGGGATGGGGGGACAGCACCGAGAGGGTCTGCTCGGGGAAGGCAGGAAGGGAACCCTGCTCTTACAGCCCAGAATCACCTGCAAAACACTGCTGTGAGCTCTGGTTGAGTTTTCACTGATGAACCCCATTTCCTCATCCATAAATGGTGTCAGGGTTCTGTCGCTGTTGGGGCGGCCATGACACACACACAAATGGACAGTAAAGGGCAAAAAGCTCTTTATTCGAGCAATCAGTCTCATTTATACACTTTCGTGTGTTTATCATTCCTGTTACACATTCATTGGCTACTGAGCCACTCCAACAGATTCATTGGCCATTATTTAACTGCAGCACAGCACCATTGGTCACCTACAGCACAAGGGTTCAAGCATTCAGAAAAACACCGGGTGCAGCCTTGGTGCTGTTCTTCTCCTTCTGCTGTTTAAATTTCTTACTTCTGTTGACGCCACATTCTCACGGGTAGAAATACCAGCTCCAGCACTCATTTCCCAGGCTCATGGAACTTGTTTTTCACCTCTAGTTCAGCTGAATCATTCCCTGGATCCTTCTCTGGTTGGCCAAAGTAACAGGAGAGAGCAGGGTTTTCACCAGGGTAACAAGGCCCTTGTTTTGTAAGGTTTTACTGATCCGGGTTCTATTTTTCTGCATCATTTATTGAGGTCTTTGCTGTTGTTTTCTTCTGCCCCTTCTCCGTTCTCCTGCAGCTTGCAACGGGGGCTTGGGCTCTGCCCTGGACCTCGTGTTCCTCATCGACGGTTCCAAGAGCGTGAGGCCTGAGAACTTTGAGCTGGTGAAGAAATTCATCAACCAGATTGTGGATTCGCTGGAGGTGTCAGACAGGCAGGCGCAGGTGGGGCTGGTGCAGTACTCCAGCTCCGTCCGCCAGGAGTTCCCCCTGGGCCAGTTCAGGAGCAAGAAGGACATCAAGGCTGCCGTGAAGAAGATGTCCTACATGGAGAAGGGCACCATGACGGGCCAGGCCCTCAAGTACCTCGTGGACAGCTCCTTTTCCGCCATCAACGGGGCCCGGCCCGGCGTGCCCAAGGTGGGCATCGTGTTCACAGACGGCCGCTCGCAGGATTACATCTCGGACGCTGCCAAGAAAGCCAAGGACTCAGGTGGGGCTCCTGAATTCCCTGATGAACCCCATTTCCTCATCCATAAATGGTGTTAGGGTTCTGTCATTGTTGGGGCGGCCATGACATACGACAAATGCCCATCAGCTTTGTCCCATGGCTCCAGGGCTCTTTCCATGGAGATGCCTCTTAGGGTACAAATGGGTTACACAGTGTCATTCTGGGGAGATATTCCCAGAGCATCCCTGCTCACAGAGAACTGGAGCACCTCAGTCTGGGGCTCACGTGCACCTGGGTTTGCCAAGAACTGGTTTTAGTTCCCCTCTGTGTGTTTGGAGGTGTGGGAGGTATTTCTGCTGGGCAGGGTGAAGTTCCGCTCTTGGAATGGAATGGGCAGGAGGGAGTTCCACCCCTTGGAATGGGAGGGATGGGATGGAGTTCCACCCCTTTGGAATGGGATGGATGGGATGGAGTTCCACCCCTTTGGAATGGGAGGAATGGGATGGAGTTCCACCCCTTTGGAATGGGATGGACAGGAGGGAATTTGACCCCTTGGAATGGGATGGACAGGATGGAGTTCCACCCTTTGGAATGGGATGGACAGAGTGGAGTTTGACCCCTTGGAATGGGATGGATGGGATGGAGACTGACCCCTTGGAATGGGATGACAGGAGGGAGTTTGACCCCATTGGAATGGGATGCAGCCTGGGCTAGCTGCTCCACACAAATGTGGAACAAACTGCAGGGGGAATTTAGAATTCGGAAGTTCCAGCATCCTCAAGGTTGGATGGGGCTTGGAGCACCCTGGGATGGTGGAAGGTGGTGGAACCAGAGGAGCTTTAAGGTCCCTCCCTCAGGGTTAGGATTAGGGTTAGGGTTCAGGTAATCCAACCCAGCCCAGGGTGGGATTTGTCTGGGGTAGGTCAGGAAATCCAGCCCGGGAGGCAAAGACAGCAAACGCTCGCAGCTTTGGGGCTGAGTGGGGCTGGAAAAGGCAAAAAAAGCAATAAAACCATAACCAAGGCACGGACACAGACAAAGGAGGACCCCCAGGCACATCAAAACTGTCCTCAGCTCCTGCTACAGGAACAGCGCCTCATGACCACACACCGCTGGATTCCTGTGTCTGAACTCCATGAATCATTAATGCCTCGAGAGCTGCCCCTTTGCTGATCCCCTGAGCACGTTCCCAGTCCCTGACACCCTGGTGTTAAACGGATCCAGCCCCTGGGAAATCATCGGGAACTGCTGAATCCTTCCCTTCCTTTAAACTCCGCTCTCCACCGCTAGATGGGACTCGGGGCCAGCTCACAGCCACAAAGGTCAGCAGCTGGTGAAAAACCAATGTTTACAAAGCGCCCCGACACCTTCTGGGCTGTTCAGCTCCTATAAAACAAAAGGTTCTTATAAACGGCATTTATAGGATTGATTCCTCCCTGGTGATAAAACTCTGTGCCCTGTCTCTGCCTCCTCTCTTGTCCCTGCAAGGAAATCTCTCTGTCCGTGAGTTATTGCTGTGGGATAAACAAGCGCTCAAAATGAGCCTCCAAACTTGCTCGGCCAGTTGAGCTTTAGCAAAAACAAACAAACATTGGATCTGTCCAGAGACAGAGACACCAAAATAGGAGCAGGGAAAGGCATTCCCAGTGCCTGGGCAGGGACAAGGAGAGACCAATATTTCGAATTGGAGTTAATTAATATCAAATTATTTTGGGTGTTAATTAATTTCAAATAATTTTTCTAAAATGGGAATATTGTATTTCAGTCCAATAGAAAGAGGTTTAGTGCAAATCAATCTCTTGGCAGAGCAGCACAAAACCCAGACAAGTTCTTAACTCCCAGTGGGGGCTGGAATTTTAGACAGAGCCAGAGGCTCAGCTCAGTTCTGCTGACCCCGGGTCTCCATTGCCCCGGGGCTTTGTCATTCAGGGGCTCATTAACAGGGGTTAATTAACAGGGGCTGAGCCTGTTTTGGAAACCTCTGCTCTTTCCTTTGGCTGTTTTATCATTTCCATGTCAGTGGGATGGTGTTACGATCATGTGTCCTTTCTTGTATCTCCAAAACCTCATTCTCATGCTCATTGCCTGGTAAAGTCCAGTAAAACTCTGCCCTCAAAATTATTTTGGCTCCTGGTTGACCTGGCTCAACGGAGCATCTCCAGAATCTCATTGTTGTGGTCACAGAGCTCGCTGTCTGGTAAATTCCAGCAAAACGCTGCCTGCAGAATTATTTTGGTACCTGTTTGACCTGGCTGAAAGGAGACTGGAAGAGCAGAGGTGAAGGGGATCGTTGAATTCCCTGTTTGGGTCTGGAGCTGTGTGGGGCTGGGGGTCCTGGGGGTCAACAGGGCTGTCCAGTCTGCGGGTCCTGGGGGTGGACAGAGCTGTCCAGTCTGGTGTCGCTGCTGGCCAAACAGCGACAAAAAGGAATAGATACAAAAACACACAAAAAGTGGGTGAAAAAAGCAGAGAGAAAGAAGGACTTTATTGTGGGACAAGCCTCGTTTATCCACTTTAGCAACCAGAGTATACATTTGTGTCAAACATACATTGGTTAAGAGACAGCTGTTTAATTAGTAATCAGAACATAATTGGTGAGTTTGCAAAAGCTACAGTATTAATAATGTTTATAAATTCCAGCCACCTGCATTATCATTTCCACATTCCAATCTCCTTTTCTCAACAGTAGCCAAGGATGCGGCATTCCTCCTCCATGCAGGCTGCTAACATCCCTTTCTTTCCCCAGGCCTCAGTCATACACAATAATTGGCTGAGTTTCAGAATCAGGGCTTGTGGGGCCACTTTCCCCCACAGTCTGGGGGTCCCAGGGGTGCACAGGGCTGTCCAGCCTGGCCGGAGTGGCACTGACAGAACCCCGTTCCTGGCAGGATTTCGGATGTTCGCGGTGGGAGTCGGCAACGCCGTGGAGGATGAGCTGAGGGAAATCGCCTCGGAACCCGTGGCTGAGCACTACTTCTACACCGCTGACTTCAGAACCATCAGCAAGATCGGGAAGAAGCTGCAGATGAAGATCTGTGTTGGTGAGAGGGGATTGGGATGGAGGGGTTCGGTCACAGGGTTTGAAGGCTGGAGTAGAGGGATTGAAACATCCTTGAAGGAGCTGCAGAAGGAGATCTGTGTTGGTAAGAGGGGGATTGGGACGGGATTTTGGGGTCAGTAGAAGTACAAAAATGCCCCTGAAGGAGCTGCAGATGGAGATCTGTGTTGGTGAGAGGGACTGGGGATAGGGTTTTGGTGATAGCATTTGAAGGTTGGATAGAGAACCATGAAAACGCCCTTTTACGTGGATATTGTAAAAACATCTCTCAATGTGTGGAGCTGGCAGGACACAGAAGGACCAGGAGACACCAATTTTGGGTGGCTGCCTGAAGTGAAACAGCCCTGACCCCTCAGCCAGGTCCCCCTCTCCCAAATTTCCTCCTTCTCCCTTTCCCTCACCTTTCTGCCCTTGTTCTTGTTCAGAAATTATGGATTGTCTCCCAAATTCCTAAAAATGGGATTTTCCTGCCCTCCTGTGGAAGTCTGAGAGGGACAAGACCCCCAGGGCTCCTTCAAACAGTGGGATCAATCCAGGAATGAGAGGATGGGATCTACATGAAAACCCCAACAAATTGCACTTAAAAGCTTTTCAAATCTATTTAGGCCTCAGCCTTCAAAAAAAAAAAAAAAAAGTAAATTTCAGAAAGAGTATTTGCTTACGAAATTTCAATCTGGGTAAAAACATTAATATTTGAGTGTTAAAAATGAATCTCCAGCCTCAGTTTACTCCTGGCTGGTCTGAGCACACTGTGTTTTGGGTCCTTTCCTTTCCAAAGTCTCTCTTTTATTCACTCCTTCCATTTGCTCGCCTCCACGTGCCCTTGGAACCATTCCCTTTCTTTTTCAGTCATCTTTTCCCTCCTGTTCCAGGCTCAGTTAATTTTCCTCGAAGAACAGATGTAAATTAGTGACATAAATTAGCAAAGTGATTAATGCTCACTGTTCCACCCGTCAAGAACTGCAATTACTGAAGCAAAGCTCAAATCAGTCCCGACTCTGAGATGGCAGCAGTGCCTCCAGTTTTTATTGGGCGTTATTGGGGAGCTTGGTTTGTTTGATTGTTGTCTGATTCCAGTTTTGGGGTGAGCTTGAAGGATCAGGAGCAGAACTCAGTGGGTTTTTAGGGAACTGGAAAAATTCAGGAAAGATCCTTCACAGCCTCTAAAACAAGAAAATGTGACATTCTCTGCTCATCTGGGGTTAAAGGCAGAAGAGATCAGTCAGATAATTCAAAATAATTATATTTTGATTTCCTTCCCTTCTCTGACAAAGAAAATAAGAATTGCTCTTTCACTGGGCACAGTGACTTTGATTAAATCAGTTCTTTTATGCCACTCACGCTCCCACTGTTGTGACCCACAGAGGAGGATCCGTGCGAGTGCAAATCTATTGTGAAGTTCCAGACCAAGGTAGAAGAGCTCATCAATTCCTTGCAGCAGAAATATATCCTTTGGAAGCTGTTTTTTTGCCAGAATTTGGTGGATTTGGCTGATATTTCCAGAGGGACAATGGGAAAGGTCTGGGTTGGGGTTGAGGAAGGTGGAAATGAGGTGCTGGAGGGGGTGGATGTGGCACTCAGAGCTCTGGGCTGGTGCCAAGGTGAGGGATGGTCAGAAGTTGGATTTGATGGTCCTGGAGGGCTTTCCCAGCCTCTGGGATTGATTATGGGATTGATTATGGGATTGATTATGGGATTCTGGGAAGATGGGGCTGCAGGTCTCTGCCCCTCTCCTCAGGCCCCACATGCTGCTGGGCTCAGGAGCTCTGCCAGTCCCTCCCAGCACCCCCAAACCATTCTCCCATTCTCCCTCCTCATTCCAGAGGGAATTCATGGCAGGGTGTGTGAGCTCAGCCATCTCCTGCCCCCAGTGAACCCACCGGGACAGCTCTGGGAATGCCGAGGGGATGGGGACAGGTCCCCTCTGCTCCTGCTCCCGGCAGGGCAGCACCGTTCCATCCCTCCCTGTGCTGCCATTCCATGGAATTATTGGGTGATTGGGGTGGGAAGAGACCTTAAATCCCATCCCATCCCATCCCATCCCACCCCATCCCATCCCAGGGACCCCTCCCACTGTCCCAGGTGCTCCCAGCCCCAATGTCCAGCCTGGCCTTGGGCACTCAAAGGGATCCAGGGGCAGCCACAGCTGCTCTGGGAATTCCATCCCAGCCCCTCCCCAGCCTCCCAGGGAACAATCCCTTCCCAATATCCCATCCAAATCTCTCCTGTCCGAGTTAAAACCCTTCTCCCTTGGCCCATCACTCTGTGCCCATACAAAATCTCCCTCTCCAGACACTCCCTGTCATTTTTCCTCCTTAACTCCTCCTCACTGGAAGCTGTGGCCAAAAGGATCGAGGCCCTGGAGAACAAGATCATCTAACATCCCCACAGAGCAGTTTTTAACTTCCTTCCCAATGTGACAGGAGCAGAACTGCCCGTGTCAGCTCAGGCCCGGGGCTCTGGCCAGCTTTTATTGAGGTCTAGGCTACCTGCAGCTGTGAAAGGAAGAGTTAGAGCAGTAGAGCAGGCATTGTATAAAGGGCAGAGCACGGGGTGGGACTGAGCTAGGCCAGGCTGATGTTTGTTGCATCCTATAGAGTGCGTATATTCAAAAAAAAAAAGATTTTTTTTTTTAAATTTAAAGCTTAATATATATAATGTGTTACTGAGTACTTGATGACGAGTTCTGGGAATCCTCTGCTGCAGCTTTTGCTCCTATGCATGAGATAATTTAATTTAAAAGTCGGAGTGGCTTCAGCTCAGCTCCGGGGCTGGGTGTGAAAACAGAGCTGAGCACGGGGTGATTGTGGGTGCTGAGGTGAGGTTTGGTGAGGTCAGTCCCGACTCTGAGCACGCGGTAATTGTCCCTAATTAGGTGAGGTTTAATGAGGTTTGGTCCCGATCCCGGCTGGGACTGGGCTCCTCTTTGGGGTTTTCCAGAGCCGCTGGACCACAACGGGGAAAGATTTCCCGGCAGGGAATGGTGGCAGCGCCCCGGGGCCCTGGGCTGAGCCTGCTCTGGGTGATGGGCACGGGACCCTCTGTGACCCTGAGTGCCACCGGTGCCACCAGGAGGAGCTGAGCCTGCTCTGGGTGATCCTGGCAGTGTCCAAGGGACCCTCTGTGACCCTGAGTGCCACCCTCAGCTGTCCTCACCCCGGTTGGAGCTGCCCTCCCTCCCCGCAGCCCGGGAACGCCGCTGGAGCTGCCCTGGAAGCGGAGCCGCGATTCCCGCGCCAGCCGGAGCCCCCGGGCTCACTTCCCAGCTCAGAGAGCCCCCCAAGCCCACCCCCAGCCCCCCCAGACTGTCACCCTGCTCCTGGAGCCCCAGCAGGGGGAATGGGGCTGGGAGAACCTCCGGCTGCCCATCCCACAGCTGCACCCAACCACGGATCCCACGGCACCGCTGGAGGAGCTCTCAGGGGTTCATGGCTTTCCTGGGGGTTTTTTTTTTTTTTTTTTTTTTTTTAAAAATTTTTTTAGATACTACTTGAGAAGTAGATATTAAATGAAAGCTTTTTTGCCANGTATCAAAATATTTATACGTGAGAAAAGCTTTCCAGGGTGGCTCTGGCCGCTCGGAAGCATCACCGGAGCAGATGTGCTGGGTTTGGGGGGAATTATTAAAAGTTTGCTGGAAATCCACGAGGCCGATTCCCTCCTTTGTGCGAGCGTTGCCTGACAACGGCGCCTCTCGGAGAGCTCGTTAGCGGCAGGAAATCACCTCGTGTCACATCCCCGAAGGGACGAGGCCGGCCAGGGAGCCACAGCCTTCTCTACAAACACAGAAGATTTTTTTTTTTTTTTATTTGANCCTGGGCTGAGCCTGCTCTGGGTGATGGGCACGGGACCCTCTGTGACCCTGAGTGCCACCGGTGCCACCAGGAGGAGCTGAGCCTGCTCTGGGTGATCCTGGCAGTGTCCAAGGGACCCTCTGTGACCCTGAGTGCCACCCTCAGCTGTCCTCACCCCGGTTGGAGCTGCCCTCCCTCCCCGCAGCCCGGGAACGCCGCTGGAGCTGCCCGGGAAGCGGAGCCGCGATTCCCGCGCCAGCCGGAG
>VZRP01017198.1:11788-30781 GCA_013397995.1 Malurus elegans | reverse complement strand
TCGGAGAGCTCGTTAGCGGCAGGAAATCACCTCGTGTCACATCCCCGAAGGGACGAGGCCGGCCAGGGAGCCACAGCCTTCTCTACAAACACAGAAGATTTTTTTTTTTTTTTATTTGACAATAAAAATCATTTCTTTGCCTCCTGGAGACGCGGGGATGAGTCAAGCGCCGAGTCAAGGACTGCAGGCGGCTCCTGATGGCAAAACCTCGCTCTCTCCTGGAAATCCTGAATATGCCAGCTCCAGGGCAACCCCTCCAGCCCCTCGGCTTCTGGGGGTGACTTCTGGTCTGATTTTACAGATAAATTGGGAACATTTCATGTTTCTGTCTCGGCAGGAGCAGATCCTGTTCCGATAATGAGGGGGATTGTTCCAAGGGCACCTTTGAGGGCAGCAAAGCAGCTCCTGAGCCACTTCTTGTCATGAATTATAACAAATTCCGGCATGCAGGGACCTCTTAAAGCCCTGCTGCCACCCAGGGAACACTTCCCTCTTTCTGCAGGATCACTTTCCATCTTTAAGATAATTTATCTGTAATGGGAGCCGAAAAATCCCTGCAGGAAAAAGGAAATTTCTGCCCATTCCGGTTCTCAGCTTCTTTCTTATTTTTCACTCTTTTTTCCCCCCTCTTCCATTCTTCCCTCTCTTCAATCAGCTGATCACAATTCACCCCCATCTGATAAGGTGACATAAAAGCATTAATTTTCTTTAATTTCCAGCTCTGATCCCTCTGCCCATCATGGAAACGAGCCCCCATGGTTGATTTCCCTCCGTGCTTATTTATTCATTTTTTAAATGCCCTAAAAGTAAAATGTGGTGGCCTCAGGATGTGGAAGACAGATTTGATTTTAATTCCCGCCATGGGAATGCCCACACGAGAAGGTTGCACTGCAGCTGGAGCCGTTTTCCTGTTTTTTTGGGAATTGGGATCAATTCCTGGCAGGATCTTTGCCTCCCCACTCACCCCACTTCATCCAGTGCCAGTTGATCTCAACACCTTCCATAAAACTCAGTGCTGCTCATTTTGGGGGGAACAGAACCATTTCCAGCCCTTTCTGGGGAGGCAGATCCAGGCAGGGCCATTCCAGTTGGGGTGGGAAGGGCTGAGCCTGAGCATTGCTCCTTCAAGGCACCTCCAGGCAGGACCTGGGGGATCAGATCCTTCCTAAATCCTGGAATTCCTTGGTTCAGGAGTGCAGACACAGGAGCTCTTGTTTACGGTAATATTTTTTTTTTAATAGAAAAAGACCATTATATCCTTTTTCCCCAGTGTTTCTCTGCCCATCCATCCGCTCAATCAAGGAGTAATCTCCGGATTTTTGGGGGTTTTTTTTTCCCCATTAAAACCCCAATCCAAGCTGAACTTTGGATCACCCCTCACCCAGGAAACCCTCCCTCAAGGAGCACAGCCTCGGAACGGGCCATAAATAACGAGCCACGGCTGCTCTGAGCTCTCCCTCCCCAGCTGCCGCAGTGACCCATCTTCCCAGAGCCCCACAATCAATCCCAGAAAATGGAAAAGCCCTCCAGGAGCGGCCGGAATGCTGGCTCCCCACTGCTAGGATGCCTGCGCTTGTCGCCACGGTCACTAGATGTCCCCACGCGAATAGAAATGACAGCGGGCACCCCCTGTGCCAGCCCCGCGCCCCCGCGCCCGGCCACGACCTTGGCACCCACGGGAATCGATAAAAACATCACGGGAAGGGAAGGGAAGGGAAGGGAAGGGAAGGGAAGGGAAGGGAAGGGAAGAATCAAAAAGCAGCTCCGATCCCAAACCCTCACGATCCTGATCCCTCCTAATCTGCCCAGCAATCCCAGACTGGACTGGGAGGTGCTGTCTCCAAGGAGAGCTCGTGCTCACCTCCATCCACGTGGAGAGCTGGGAGAGGGGACACTGCTCCTGCAGGATGAGAGCAACGGGCTGAAAAATGTGTTTGGAGAGTGGAAACAGCCCCAGCCGAGCTCATTTGGGATTCCAGGCAGGCTGGGCAAGATTCCACCTGCCAATCAACATCTTATTTACTTCCTGGGAAGGCGAGATCTTCATTCTGTGTCCGTCTCTGCTCCAACATCTCTGGAGATTGCACAATGAAGCTGCGTGGCTCTGGGGGGGTTTTGTGCTGTTTGTTTTGCTTTGTCCAGAGCAGCAGGAGAAGGAGGAGAACATGGATCCAAAGAGAGCTCCCCAGAGGGGTGGGATGAGAGCAGAGTCACCTCCTGGTCACCTCTGTGCCCACTCAAACCCCAGGATCACTGGGAGAGGCTGGAGCTCAATTCCAGCTCAGAGCCCAGGGATCCTCTGCTTGATCCTGGAAATCTCTGCCCCAGAGCAGGACAAAGACAGGCTGGGAAAGCAAATCCACCTTTCCTGCCTTCCGTCCTCTGCCCACATCAGGGGGATCCCAGGCAGTCCATCCTGGTGGCCGCTGGGACAGGAGCAGTGGCCCAGAGCTCTGGCAGGGAATGGCTCTCAGGAAAAATCCCTTGGGAAGGGCTGGGGCTGTGGAGCCAGAGCCTGGGGGGTGTTTAAGCCCAGCCTAGGCATAGTGAGAAGCATGGTGTCCAAGGAAACCCGGGATCCAAGGGATCGTGGTGTCCAAGGAAACCCGGGATCCAAGGGAATGTGGATACCCAAGGGATCGTGGATTCCATGGAAACACGATATCTGTGGGATCGTGGTGTCCAAGGAAACCCAGGATCCAAAGGATCGTTGTGTCCAAGGGGATGTGGTGTCCAAGGGATCATGGATTCCAAGGAAGCCCAATATCCGAGGGATGTGGTGCCCTAGGGATCGTGGTGTCCAAGGAGCCACAATGTCCAAGGGATTGTGGATTCCAAGGAAACGCTATATCCATGGGATTGTGGTGTCCAAGGGATCATGGATTCCAAGGAATCCCAGGATCCATGGGAATGTGGTACCCAGGGGATTGTGGTACCCAAGAGATTTGCCCATCCTGCCACTGGAGCTGGGATAACTGTGTCCCTTCATTCCAGAACCACTTGGGCATCCTCATGGAGCATCCCAAGGCCTCCAGGGATCCCTGGAGCTCCCAAAATTCCAAGCCTGCCCTGATGTGCTGCAAACACGAAGGCAGGACAAGGGGAGTGGGCTCAGGTTGTGCATGGGAGGTTCAGGGGGGGCTTCAGCAGGAATTTCCTCCTGGAAAGAGGAGATAATCGTGGGAAGGGGCTGCCCAGGGCACTGCTGGAGTCACAGCCCTGGAAGTGCCCAGAAATGGGTGAATGTGGCACTTGGAAAAGTGGCTCAGGGGGATTCAGTCCAAGTTTGGACTTGATGCTGTTGGAGGTTTTTGCAAGCCTTACCCATCCACTAATTCCATGATTTCCCCAACAGTCTGGGCATCCAGAGGCTGGGAATTGTTCCAGGGAAGAACAAACCAAACCATTTCTAACAGAAACAACAGTTAGAGGTCGGCTCTTTTTTTGTTTTGGTTTGGTTTGTTGTTTTTTTTTTTTTTAAAGCTTTCCCCAACTCCCAGGATGGGAGAGAGCATTCAAATCCTCATTTTCATTCTGCTACAGACAGAAACCTTTCCCAGCAGTTGTTCCATCAAAACAGATTCTCTTTTTTTTTTTTTTTCCCACTCACCCTCCCTGAATCAAATAAAGAAAAAAGGTCATTTAAATGAAAGCCGGTGCTCAGAAGGTTTAATACATTAAATTAGATGCAGTGAAATAAAACCTCACTGGACCTGTTTCCTCAATGAAGGATTTGGAGAAAAAAGTTCCCTATTAAAAATGTTTTGCCACTGTTTTTCTCTGAAAATATTTGAACTCCAATACAAAAGAAACAAAAAAAAAAAATCCCCACAATTTCCAGAAAGAACCATCAGAAAATAACTCTGAATTCAGATTAATGTAACGTGTTTTGGTTGGGATTTGGGGACTGGAAAAATGTTGTTTGGAAAAAAAAAAGATAGGTTTGGAGACAATGGGTCAGTGGGGAGGAAGGGCACGGACAGAACGTTAAAAAATGCTTTTTGCTTAAAACTAAGATCAAAATTGGCAGGTTTGGGTGAAGAGGAACAACCAGCACCATTTCAAGGTGTTGGAACAACCAAGGGTTTTCCTTGTGCTGGGCTTTTCCAAGTTTCTTGTTTCTCACCCTTCAGAAAGGCGCTGCAGGATAACAGAGCAATCCCCTCACCTGGAACGCTCCCAGGCTGCTCCTGCCTCATTTCCCTGGGAATCTCTGGGATGGGCTCTGGAGCTCTGCCTCCCACAGCTCCAGACCATCCCCAGCTCCTCCAGGCCCTCGGGGCACCTCCTGCAAAGATCAGCACCGGGAATGGGAATTTCTGTCAAATTAAGGTCTCCTGTGGCAGGACCCAGGAACTGCTGAAGGAATTGCTGAAGGAATTGCTGAAGGAATTGCTGAAGGAATTGCTGATGGAATTGCTGATGGAATTGCCGATTTCCCTCCCTTCTCCACATTCCAGCCCTATTCCAGGGCAGCCCCAAACAGCTCCATCCCCGCTGGCACTGGCTGTTCCTCCAACCTTGCTCTGCTGCAGGTCCCAAAACATTGGAGATGCCACCCCATGGCACCATTGCTTCCATGGGATTGTGGAATCCTGGGATCACTGAGGGTGGAAAAGCCCTCCAAGGTCATCGAGTCTGAGCTGTGCCCACTGCCCACCTTGTCCCCTGAGTGCCAAATTCAGGAATTCCTCGGGCACCTCCAGGGATGGGGACTCCAAACCTCCCGGGCTAGCCCCTCCCAATCCCTGAGCACCCTTCCAGGGAAGGAATTGTCCCAAATATCCACCCTGCCCCTGCCCTGGCCCAGCCTGAGGCCGTTCCCTCTCCTCCTGTCCCTGTTCCCTGGAGCAGAGCCCGACCCCCCCGGCTGCCCCCTCCTGTCAGGGAGTTGTGCAGAGCCACAAGGTCCCAAATGATCCCCCTTTGCTCGTGGATAACAGAGGATTGGAGGATGTTCCCTTTTAGCCAGGCCTTGGCAGAGGCTGTTTGGAGTCCCCATCCCTGGAGGTGTCCGAGGAATTCCTGGATGTGGCACTCAGGGCTCTGGGCTGGGGACAAGGTGGGGATGGGGCACAGCTGGGACTCGATGATCCCGGAGGTTTTTCCAACCTCAGCGGTCCTGGGATTCTCAAAGCTGCTCTCACCCTGGGGCAGCAATGAAAACCAGCCCACAGGAAGTTCTGAAGGAGAAAAAGCTCCATCCTTTTCTCGGGAGTGTGAAATCCAGCCCAGCCCGTCCCAGCCCAACCCCGGCTCCAGGAGTTGCCTGGCAAAGCTGCAGTGGAAGCGGTCGTGACCCAGAATCCCCATCCACCCTCCCCGCACGGGAGCCGGTCCCACCCCGAGCTCCTGCTCTCCCTTTCTTCCCTTTCACTCCTTTGTTTCGCCTTTCTGGGAAGGAGCCCAAGAGAAAATCGCGGTCCGCTTTGAGCGCGGGGCAGGCGGGAAGGAGCCGCATTGCCGAGGCGGGTGCTGATGAAGAGGAAGCGCATCTGCAGAGGATCCTTCCCAAAGAAGCATTGTCTGCGGGGTGTCGCCGGCCCATTTCCTCCCGTCGGAATTCTGCTGCTGGAAGCACTCCCGGGAGCGGCCCCGCTCCACATCTGCAGCGGCCCCCGGGCTGCGAGCTCTCAATCCCGCCTTTCAAACGCCGGGGAGGAGGGAGGAGAGCGGGGGAGGGAAAAATCGCGGCTTTTATTGATGAAATCCCAGCTCCCCTCCGCAGCCGCTGCCGTCCCGCAGCTCGGAGAGGACGGGACGCGCCGGGCACGGCTCCCCTCGCTCCGGAATCCGCTGCGGGAGCGGCCCCGGCTGCGAGGGCTGGATCCGGCTGATGGAGGGACCGGCCGGCCGCAGGGATGATCCATCGCCCGTTCCGGAGCGTTCCTGCGGTGTCCGGGCAGGACCGGGACAGCGGAGCCGCTCCATCAGCAGCGATTCCGCTCCCGGCACCGCGCAGCCCCGGGCGGAGCAGGCTGGAACAGAGGGAGGTACAAGGGAGAGCAAATCATCCAGGCAGGGCCAAGGTCGGGAATCAAAGATATCCCGATGCTCCCTGGCAGGGCTGGGATCACAGCTCCCGTTCCCTGCCGGGGAAATGGGTAAAATGAGGGTGTTTTTGTAGGGAACCACGGGAGCTCCGGCCCTGCTGGGTGTGCTGGGGCTCACAGCACGGATCGGCCTTTGCCAGGGATTCAGAGCACCAGAACTCAGCGCCGAGTGAAGCTGGGACCAGTAAGGACCCATTCAAAGGTTCCCGTCACAGCCAAGGGCAGCAGAAGGTGACCAGGCTGGTATGGCACAAGCCAAACCCATCAGCACCGAGGTGGGGCTGGGTTTGATCCGGGGGATCCCTGAACCTGCACAGCGCTGGCTCCTGGTGACCCTGGAGGTGACATCCAGGGCAGCGTCCCCCTGCCACACCCCGGTGACCTCAGGCCCTGAGCCATTCCAGAGGTGTCACAACTGCTCAGCACCAGCTGCTGCTCGCTCCCAGCCTGCCATCCCTCCTCATCCCTTCTTTTTTTTTTTTTTTTTTTTTTTTTTTTGAGATGCCTTTGACAAGCACTGGGCTCAGCTGCAAAGCACCAGATTCTTCCTGGCCTGCCAGGGATAAAATTTATCCCCTCAGAAAAGAGGCAGCTGGGAGATGATCCAGGAGATAATGCGGGCATCAGGATGAGAATTTGTGCCCTGCAGGAGGGCACCAGGAACACGCAGGATCCGGGGATGGGACAAAGCGAGGAGGGCAGTGCCCTGTGAGCATTGTACCTGAGCACTGCTCTGTGCTGCAGAACCTCAAAAAGTTAAGGGTCTGTAGGTCCTCGGAAGGTGGAGATGCTGGAGACCCCTGGACCTGCACCAGGGACCGCTAAAATCACTGGGAGGAGCTGATTGGGAAGGGTGAGAGGGAAATGGGGTCAGGAAAAAGGGACTTATCCAGTGTTACAGGTAAAAACCTGCAGGGCAAAGGGCCAGACCCATCCTAAATCCCACAGGGCCAGAGCCACCCTAAATCACTGCAAGGCCAGACTCACCCTAAATCCCCATGGAGCCAGGCTGATATTCTGGGATACTCCATCCCCACTGTGCAGGCTCAGGGGTTGGAATCCATCATCCCTGTGGATCCCTTCCAGCCTGGAATATTCTGGAATACTCCACCCCTCTGTGCAGGCTCAGGGGTTGGATTCCATCATCCCTGTGGATCCTTTTCCATCTCAGGATATTCGGATATTCTGGGATACTCTGTCCCACTGCCCCCAGCTGGGGGTGGTTGTGGGAGCAGTGGGACACGGAGCTCCATGTCCTGTCCTGGCTGGGTCCCCAGGATGTCCCCAAACCCCCACTCCAGACACCCTTGGCCGGCAGCTCCGGCTCCTTCCAGGGCTGCTGATTCCCAGCTGCTGCCTCTGACTGGGAATGCTGGGGGTTGGCAATTCCAGGGTTCTCCAGAGGAACACAAATTTCTGGAATCACATCCCAGCCCAGAGCAACAAATTGCCAGAGGGTGACAATTCCAGGGTTCTCTGATCCCTGGAAGCGCATCCAAGCCCGAAGCATGAAACTGCCGGGGCGTGGCAATTCCAGAGTTCTCCCGGAGGAACACAAATCCCTGGAATCACCTCCCAGCCTGGAGCATCAAATTGCCAGAGTTCTCCCGGACCAGGGTTCTCTGGAAGAACACAAATCCCTGGAAGCGCATCCAAGCCCGAAGCATGAAACTGCCGGGGCGTGGCAATTCCAGAGTTCTCCAGAGGAACACAACTTTCTGAAATCACATCCCAACCCAGAGCACCAAATTGCCGGGGCGTGGCAATTCCAGAGTTCTCCCGGAGGAACACAAATCCCTGGAATCACCTCCCAGCCTGGAGCATCAAATTGCCAGAGGGTGACAATTCCAAGGTGCTCTGGAAGAACTCAAATCCCTGGAAGCACATCCGAGCCGGAAGCACGAAACTGCCGGGGCGTGGCAATTCCAGAGTTCTCCCGGAGGAACACAAATCCCTGGAATCACCTCCCAGCCTGGAGCATCGAATTGCTGGCGGGAGGCAATTCCAGAGTTCTCCAGAGGAGCACAAATCCCTGGAATCACATCCCAGCCTGGAGCATCGAATTGCTGGCGGGAGGCAATTTCAGAGTTCTCCAGAGGAACATGAATCCCTGGAATCACATCCCAGCCTGGAGCATCGAATTGCTGGCGGGAGGCAATTTCAGAGTTCTCCAGAGGAACATGAATCCCTGGAATCACATCCCAGCCTGGAGCATCGAATTGCTGGCGGGAGGCAATTCCAGAGTTCTCCAGAGGAGCACAAATCCCTGGAATCACATCCCAACCCCCATGAACGGGCTCCTCTCCACCGTTCCCCTGCTCCGCGTGGCGCTGCCTCATTCCAGCCCAAGTGTAATTATTCCTCGGCGCTGCTCTGCCTGGGTGAGCCGGCACCGCGGGGCCGCGTTCAGAACCCGCCCGGGTAAATATCGTCACAAAGAAACGCGCGACACGAATCCTCCGGCGCTCACGCTGCTGTTTATTTAATGCTCTGGAAAGCTAATTACCACTAATTTCATTCTCCGTCTCCTTCAGGTCTCCCAGTCTCGGCGCTGAAAGATAAAAGAATTAATTGTTAATTAGCATCCCCTTTTTTGGGAGAACACTTCTTCCTTTATCAAAGATTACAAGAGGAGGGAGCGAGGGAGGGGGAAGGAATGAAGCTCTCAATCCTTCTGCCAAAATGGGGATTTTTTTTTCCCTTAAACAGCAATAGTGAGCTCTTATCCGGCCCTGGGGAGGAGAGGGATGAACTCTGGGCTGTGCAGGCAATGAAATCATCCCTGCTCGGATGGGCTCTGCCTGCTCTGGGTGTCTGAGAGCGCCGTGCCCACTGGGGGCTGCAGCCAAGGTGGGGGAAAGGGCCATCCTGGGATTTGGGATATCCAACAGACAAGAGGTGGGAAAGGGAAATCCTGGGATTTGGGATATCCAACACCCAGGGCGGGGGAAAAGGAAATCCTGGGATTTGGAATATCCAACAGACAGGAGGTGGGAAAGGGAAATCCTGGGATTTGGGATCTCCAACAGCCAGGGCAGGGGAAAGGGAAATCCTGGGATTTGGGATATCCAACAGCCAGGGGGTGGGAAAGGGAAATCCTGGGATTTGGGATCTCCAACAGCCAGGGCAGGGGAAAGGGCCATCCTGGGATTTGGGATATCCAGGGGCCTGCAGGGAGTGGGAAAGGATGTTTGTGGGATTCCAGACTGCCAGGGGACCTTCAGGAGGTGGGAAAGGGCATTCCTGGGATCTGAGACATCCAAACTGACAGCCAGGGGGCCTGCAGGGAATGGGAAAGGTGTTCCTGGGATTTCAGATATCCAGCCCCAAAACTCCTCCCAAAGTGCCCTTGCTGTGAAGCGGCCTGGGGGCAGCATGAACGTTACCTGGGAATGTTGGGATGGGGGGATTGCACCTGAAGGGGGGATCCAGGCATCCCAACGCCTGTTCCAGCCATCCCAATGCTGCTTCCAGGCATCCCAACGCCTGTTCCAGCCATCCCAATGCCCCTCCCAGGCATCCCAATGCCCCTTCCAATCATCCCAATGCCCAGGGGAAGCCAGAGGGACCTTCATGCCGGGAATGGGGAATGAGAGGAGACACAGCCACCTTAAAAAGCCTAAACAAACTCACAGGACAAGACTGGATCATTTCCTGGAAAGGATGGGGTGCTGGGATTGTGCCCAAGGACCAGTTATCCCTTGGCACAAATTCTCAATTCCCACTCCCATCCCCATCCCCATCCCCATTTCCCTCCCATCCCCATTTCCCTCCCATTCCCATCCCTATCCCTGTTTCTCCAGACCCTCATCCATTGGGTGTTGCAATGGGAATGCTCCATTCCTTGCAGGCTCTGGGATGTTTTCAGAGCTGCTTTCCCTCCGGCTGACTGGAAATGTTGGGGAACTTTTAATTTGTAACAATGAAGGGAAAGCTCTGCTGTCTCTGTATTTACATAAATTAGGGAGACTTTGCACACAAGCGTTTCCAACAAGGGAAGGCGAAAAGGAAACAATTTCAGGATGAGTTTCCCACTTGGAATATTCATGAAGTGAGGCATAAAAACGTGGTGAGTGACTGGAGAGTGTTGTGACAACAGAGAATTGGGGACAGAGGGCTGGGGATGGTTCATGAACAGTCCTGGGTAAGGCTGGGAGAGCTGGGGGTGCTCACCTGGAGAGGAGAAGGCTCCAGGGAGAGCTCAGAGCCCCTTTTGGGGCCTAAAGGGGCTCCAGGAGAGCTGGAGAGGGACTGGGGCCAAGGGCTGGAGGGACAGGACACAGGGAATGGCTTCCCAGTGCCAGAGGGCAGGGATGGATGGGATATTGGGAAGGGATTGTTCCCTGGGAGGGTGGGGAGGGGCTGGGATGGAATTCCCAGAGCAGCTGTGGCTGCCCCTGGATCCCTTTGAGTGCCCAAGGCCAGGCTGGACATTGGGGCTGGGAGCAGCCTGGGACAGTGGGAGGGGTCCCATGGGACTGGATGAGATTTAAATTCCCTTCCAACCCCAACCCTTCCATGGTTTTGCCTTTCCCGTTCCTTTGGGGTGGCCTCTGCCTGCCCTGGGTGTGTCCCAGCTGGGGGGGGGATGGTCCCTGTCCCTGTCCCTGCCCCTGTCCCGTATCCCTGTCCCTGTCCCATGTCCCTGTCCCTGCCCTGTGTCCCCGCCCCAGCACCCAGAGCTGGGCTCTGCCTGCCCCAGGCGGATTCAGGAGCAGAAAATGGGAATTCTTTCCTCAGCAGCAGCTGCCGGATTCTGCTCCTGCTCAGCAGGACGGGAGAGCCTGAAATATTCCAGGCTCGTGGCTCGTCCTGGATTCCTCTGCTCCCACCCACAACCCCTGGGGGGCCCCTGATGAACCTTTCACTCTCAGCCAGGGGAGCTTTTGGGGCCCTTCCTGTGGGATCTGATTCAGAGCCCTGCCCGGAGCACTGACTGAGCACCCAGCACCATCCCCGGAATCTCCTCTGCACCCAAATAACCCCATTAATTCACTATTTATCTCTGCTGCTGTTAATGGAGTGTTGGATTGAGCAGTACATGAATATTGCATCCAGCACGAGGCAGGGGAAGGAAAAAGAAGGTGAAATCAGAATTTCAGCCCAGAAAAAAAAACCCAGGGTAATGGCTAATCTCGTACACTTGCAAAATCGTTAAACACAAATGGTGCCGGGCCTCCCGCAGCCTGGGGCTGACATTTCAATCCAGCCCAGCGCAGATGGAGCAGGCTGGGATTTGTGCAGGGGGCACATCCCACCAGGGCTGCTGGAAGCCCGAGACGTTCCCATCTGCTCCACGTTTCTCAAGATTTGCTGTAGCCCTACCAAAAAAAAAAAAAAATTAAATCCAAGGTTAAAAAAATCTGTCCTGGAGGAGCAACGGCAGCTGGAGTCAATCCAGAGGCTTTGTCACTTCATGGTGGCAGGAGGACACCGGGCTGTGGGAGGGGTCTGGGGCCCACAGGGACAGCCCAGGTGGCGGAGCTGGGCTGGCAGAACAACTCTATTCCCTTTCCAGATGTTCCTGGGCCCGGAAAACAGCTCCATTCCCATCTCCAGATGTTCCTGTCTCCAAAATTGCTCCAAATTTCCTCACCCAGGGAACCCTTCAGGAACTTCCCAGCCCCTGAACTGAGGCAGTGCTGGTTCCCCAGGCTTGGAGAGAGCTCTGAGCTTTGTGCAGCTTTGATTTGGGGCAAAAAAGGGACACCTGGGAGGATTTTCCCCCATAGATGTGGCCCCACAGGAACCCGTGGAGGGGGTGATAAATCCCCTGCTGGGCTCAGTAATTGGGAATATCCCTCTCCTCCCAAGAGCAGCATTCCAGAATTGTTATTTCTGCAGCAAAATCAGCAGCTGGGTTTTCTGGGGGTCTGGTGGGATCCGAGGGCTGCTCCGCAGAGACGGAGCCTCCCACAGGCAAACCCCGTCCAGGTGGGTTTGCAAACCCCATCCAGATGGAGAATTCTGGAATAACCTCTGAAATAACTGAAGCCGATGGAATATTCTCAACCCCCAACAAACATGGAGAAGGACAAGAAATGCTCATCCAGGGAATGTTTCCAGGCGTTTTATGGGCTCATCCTCGGCGCTGTCCCAGTCCTGTTATTGATGAACCTCTGGAGCACAGACTGAAGCTGTTCCTCTCGCTGTCCACTCAGCTGCACTGCCTTTGTCTTCATCACCATTCCCATCAGAGAATTGACTTCCAAACCAGGAGCCATCCCAACGCTCGGCTGAACGATCCCAGTATCGATTGTGGGGTGATGGGAGCAGTGAGGATGGATAACGCAGCCACTCCATGAGCTCCAGCCTGGGAATCACCGGAAAAAACGGCGAGACAGCATTTCCCTCACTCCTGAATCCCCTGAAATCCACTTCCCTCCCCTTGGACAGAATTCCCCGGTACATGGCGGTTTTGGTTTACCCATTTAGCAAGTAGGAGCCCTGAGCTGGTAATTAACGCCTGTCTAATTACCTGGAGAGGCCCTGGGAAGGTGATCAGCGCCCTGCCCCATCCCCCTCCTTCCCCAGCTCTGCACCTCGAGCAGTGACCTTGGAAAACCACACAAACACCAGCAGGAGCAGGGAAACAAAGGACAAACAGCTCCAGCTCCTCACAAAATCGCTTTTTTCAGTGGCTGAGGTCAGAACGAGCCCGGCTCGTCCAGGCGCTGGGTCAGCGGTGTCATCCAGGGGAGATCACAGCTTTCCTTTCTCTGGAATAAAAAAAGACAAAATATTCCCTGCTCAGGCATTCATTCTGTGATTGGGAGAGATTGGAGGGGGTCCCAACGAGCTCTCAAATCCCACCGAGCCCCTGCCCACATGCCCTCCGCCAGCCCCGGCCCCCAGCTGGATCCACATCCTCCCAACCTCGGGAATTTGGTGATGGAACCCTGGGACTGCTGGAGCCGAGGTCGAGCTGCCCTCTGCTCCCCCTCACCCACATTCCACGTGTGCAGAGCTCAGCCTGGATCAGCTCCGGAGGAAATCAAAGGATGTTAAAGCTCCGGAAAACAGGCACCAGGAGCCTGTCACCTTCACCGGGCAAAAAAAAAAGAGATTCTCAAAAAAAAATTCTCAAAAAAAAAAGATTCTCAAAAAAAAAAGATTCTTATTGCAGGTTTCCCTGCTTGCTGTGCACTTGCCTGAACCCACCAGTCTGGGTTAATGCTCAGTTTTATTTCACCCTCTCCCGTTTGAAGTGTTGCAGTTCTGGAATCAGAGGAGATTTTTTGGAATTGATATTTGGGAAGGGCTGGAAGGAGCGAGGCTGGGCATATGGCAGCCGAGGAGAGCCTCACTTGTCCCATAATAATATATAACATAGTATAAAATATGTATAACATAATAATAATAATAAAAAAATCACAAAAACAAACAAACAAAACAAATAACAATAACCATAAATGCCAATAAAGCCCAAACGCTCTGTTTTTCCTGGAGATGGATCCCAGGGAAGGAGGACTCGGGGATGATGAGGGTGAGGGGTCCCCCCTGGATATTCCCTGTGATTGTACAAACACAGCAGGACTCTGCCACTCTGGGTGTGTTCCAGGGAGAATTTATAAATAAATAAATTCATCTTGATGGGCTTTGTTTTGTCCCCAGTAGACGCGGGCTGGGAGAGGAAATCGATGGCTTTTCCTTTTATCGCTGTCATTCCCGATAGCTGCGAGACGGGAATGGGGAAATATTTCCAGGGAGCGCTGTGCTGCGCTCTGTCAGAGGCTTCAGAGGTAAATAAACAAGTTTTATTGGCTGCTCTTACATCTCCGTGTAGCGTTTAATAGATATATTAACCACCGATGCAGCTGCCAGATATCCCAGGGAAATATCGCGTACATCACAGCTTGGCCTCGCAATGTCACAACAAATCTGCATTTTCCTAATGGAAACCAGCTCTGCTCCCATAAACCACTCAGGGCTCTGGCAGCTGATTTCCTGCCAGTCATTTCTGCCCGCTCCTCGCCACGAGCTTCTACAGTTCCACCCCAATGACCTTCACTCCCTGCTGGCTGGGGGAAGCAGGGATGGGGATGGAAATTTGGGGTTGAAGAAATCCAAACAGGGAGTTTGGAATGGAACATGGGAGCTCCTCCAGCACAGAGGGCACAGGACCAGCCCGGTACCCAAAACAGGATTTCAGCACAGCCAGACCCCCACAGTTGCAGAGCTGATGCCTGAACACAGAAATGAAAATAAATAGAATTAAAAAGAGGCAGAGTCACCACATCTCTGTGGTGGCCAGGTCTGAAGAGGAAGAGCCAGCGGTGTTTCATCTTGTGGGGCAGCGGGGGAGCAGCCCTGGGCACCTCGGGCACTGACCCTGTTTGTCCTTCATTGATGTCCTCCTGTGTGAAATGCACCGTGGATCGGTGCTGGGATCTAAATCAAGGCTCTCCAAAGGAGAACAAATCTCATCTTTCCTCTTTCTTCTCTCCAGGACGCATCGGGGGCAGCTGCCCTGCGGGGGAGGTTCCAGGTCACCAGTCCTGAGTGCTCCGGGTTTTGTTCCCTGAGCCCGAATTGGCCCCAGAGGATGGACCTGGCACCGTGTGAGCTCAGTGCTGAGCTCTGCTCCTCCCCCACAGCTCCAGGGGATCCATCCCAGAGTCCAGATGTTCATCTGCCTTGCTCAGGATCCATCCCAAAGCCCAGACATTCGATCTGCCTTCCCAATAATCCATCCCAAAGCCCAGACATTCAATCTGCCTTCCCAATAATCCATCCCAAAGCCCAGATGTTGGATCTGCCTTCCCAATAATCCATCCCAAAGCCCAGATGTTGGATCTGCCTTCCCAATAATCCATCCCAAAGTCCAGATGTTGGATCTGCCTTCCCAATAATCCATCCCAAAGCCCAGATGTTTGATCTGCCTTTTTCAGGATCCACCCCAGATGTTTGATCTGCCTTGCTCAGGATCCATCCCAAAGCCCAGACATTCGATCTGCCTTCCCAATAATCCATCCCAAAGCCCAGATGTTGGATCTGCCTTCCCAATAATCCATCCCAAAGCCCAGATGTTGGATCTGCCTTCCCAATAATCCATCCCAAAGCCCAGATGTTGGATCTGCCTTCCCAATAATCCATCCCAAAGCCCAGATGTTTGATCTGCCTTGCTCAAGATCCATCCCAAAGCCCAGATGTTGGATCTGCCTTCCCAATAACCCATCCCAAAGCCCAGATGTTTGATCTGCCTTGCTCAAGATCCATCCCAAAGCCCAGATGTTTGATCTCCCTTCCCGAGCATCCTGGGGAGGAATGGCTGAACCTGACTTGAATTCTGCTGCAGCTGAACAGCACCTCATGTCTTTGTCTTCTCCTTCCTCGTGGAACCAGTGCCTGGAATTTCCATGGAGTCTCGGGTTGTGTGGATTTGTTCTCTCACAGAAACGCAGCTCAAGGTGGATGTGCTCTGAGGAGGAATTCTCTGAGGAGGAATTTCCCTGAGAACCTTGGCCTCAAAGCCTCCATGAGAGCCCCGAGTTCCTGGGACTGTGCCTACGCGGAGAACTTGGAAAAAGAGCGAGAGAGGCAAAGTCCAGCCAAGGCAGAGGATGAAAAATGCATCAAACATCAGGAGAGACGAAGAGATGAGAGGAACAAAATAAAAACAAGGAGCAAAGGGAGCGTCTGAGGGAAATTCTTTCTGATACAGCAGTCGGTGATAAATAAAATATGTTGGAGCACAATGCTCTGCAGCAGCCTGGCTCGGGGCTGCTCCTCCTGTGTCTGATCCAAACAAAGTTCCCAGCGCTGATTGAATTCACCAGAGCCAGCCTCTGCTGCCTCGAGCCGCTCGTTCTGATCCAGCGTTCGTGCTTCTGAGCTGCTGCGGGGGCTCCAGCCCCATTCCAGATTCCATCGCGGCTCTGCCGGGGTTTCAGAGCCCATCTGATCACCGAGATAACGAGGAGCTGCCCCGACACCCAGCCCACGCTCCGCTCCCTGCCACAAGCTGTTTGCTCCCCACAAAAAATACTCCAGGAGAAGTTTCCCAGGAAGAAATAAGGAATAAATGTCCCCCTTACCAAGGCCAGTGGCTTTTCCCCTCGGTGTAGGGTCGTTGAGTGTCCCCAGTCTCTGCCAGCCCCATCCTGAAGGGCAGAAATCCCCGGGGGAGGTCCCTGCAGGTGAACTGGGTGTGGCCCCAGTTTGGCTCACCTGTGGCACTGGGGATGCCACACCCAGCTCCGAGCGGCAGAACCGGAGAATTTCTGGGCTCAGGGGGTTCATTCCTGGTCTTCCTTCAGCAGCAGGGCTGGGGAAGGGGCTGGGGGAGCTGGGAAAGGGGCTCAGCCTGGAGCAAAGGGGGATCAGGGGGGACCTTGTGGCTCTGCACAACTCCCTGACAGGAGGGGGCAGCCGGGGGGGTCGGGCTCTGCTCCAGGGAACAGGGACAGGAGGAGAGGGAACGGCCTCAGGCTGGGCCAGGGCAGGGACAGGGGGATATTGGGGGAAATTCCTTCACTGGGAGGTTGATCCAGGCCTGGCACAGCTGCCCTGGGCAGTGCTGGGAGTGGCTGCACTCGCTGCTCTCAGAGGGCTTTTCCAGCTTTAACGACTCTGGGATTTAACTGACAGGAGAGTAATGGATCCTTTCCCTGTTCCTGACACCCTCAGAGCCCCCTGGGCCCTGGAATGACCTCTCTGATTGGTTTGATCCCAGCCCAGTGTCCAGGGCTTGGGAATGACCCCTGTGATCAGTCCCCAGTTGGATCCCAGCAGTGCCCAGTGCTGCCCAGTCTGTGGCCACCCACGGCCACCACCAGGGCACAGGAGCAGCTCAGGTTCCACTGTCTCCTGGCTGTGCTCTGTCCCCACCTTTGCTGGGCTCTGTCCCCTCCCTTGCTGGGCTCTGTCCCCTCTCTGGCTGGGTTCTGTCTCTCCCCTGGCTCAGCTCTGTCCCCACCCTGGCTGTGTTCTGTCCCCTCCCTCTATCCCAGGTGGGCCCCTCTGGGTAACAGCTGAAGGCTCGGAATGGCAGCAGCTGCCGGGAAGGTCGGCAGGGCTGGGGAACGGGAAGGACCTGGGGCACCAGCACAGGGCTGGGTGACATCAGCTGCCAGCTCCAGCTGTGCCCAGCTGTGCCCAGGGCAGGGTGGTGGCAAGGTGGTGGCAGGGTGATGCCACAGGGTGGTGGCCCAGCCGTGCCCAGCTGTGCCCAGAGCAGGGTGGTGGCANAGGGCTGGGGAACGGGAAGGACCTGGGGCACCAGCACAGGGCTGGGTGACATCAGCTGCCAGCTCCAGCTGTGCCCAGCTGTGCCCAGGGCAGGGTGGTGGCAAGGTGGTGGCAGGGTGATGCCACAGGGTGGTGGCCCAGCCGTGCCCAGCTGTGCCCAGAGCAGGGTGGTGGCAGGGTGATGTCACAGGGTGGTGGCACAGCTGCTCCACCTGCTCGGGCCGGCAGGGAAACCCTGAGAGTGACCCCAAAGCACAGGGAGGGCAGAGCTGTGGGTAAAGCCAAGCTTTACCACAGGGGGGAATAAATCGGGGTGAGGAGGCTGAGCCAGGCCTGGGAACGACTCACAGGGAGGCAGCAAAGGTGGGTTAAATTCCCAGCGACTCCTGGCACCATCAGATCGAAGCTACAAGGCCCAGACCTGCTTTGAGCTGCCTCAGTTTTGGTGTTTCTCGACCTTCAGCCTGGAATTCCAGCAGGGAATTTCAGCTGCAGAAGGGTGGGAGAGAGGGAAGGAATCCCTGGCTCTGTCAGCCCTTCCCAGAGATTGGGACCCCTCCCACTGTCCCAGGCTGCTCCCAGCCCCAATGTCCAGCCTGGCCTTGGGCACTCAAAGGGATCCAGGGGCAGCCACAGCTGCTCTGGGAATTCCATCCCAGCCCCTCCCCACCCTCCCACGCAGGAGTTTCTTCTCGTCCTTGGACCAACACAATCCTTGGACTGTCAGGTTCATGAAATCTTGCCCTGCTCTGGCTTCCCACCCCGCTGTCCCTGCAAATCTGAGTCCCAGAATTCTTCCAAGATTATTTCAGCCCCATATCCTTGTTCTCTTTCCCTCCAGGGAAGTCAAAACTTCTTCATCAAGCCCTGCCTGACACATTGAGAAATGTATGGATTCATTTCCTATTTCAGCTGGGCATATTTTTATACTGTTTTTTAGTTAATTGCGTAGCAACTTAATTTATCCTTTGTCAATTTGTTTTCCCCCCATAAATGATGTGCCAACAATCCGTTATTTTTAACGAGCTTGCAGCGAGCGTCCCCACGGCCATAAATCAGCTGCTTGTTGGAGCCCTTCATCGGGAAGGAGAGATCACTGGGATTCATTCTGTGCATTCCTGCGGGGTTTTTTGGGGGGTTCTTCATTCTGAAGGGATGATGGCAAAAATATGTTTGCAGCCAGGAACTGAGAGCATGCTCTGAGAATCAGAAAGAAGGAGAAATGTGTAAAAATTTTAATTTTTTGGGTTTGGGAGGTGGTTTTTAGTCAAGCTCAAGGTAAGTTAAGGGACAGATTCCTACCAGGAATCCTGAAGAAGTTTCCCCTTTCAGCCCAAGGTGAAGGATGGTTTGGATATCGTTCTCCTTTCTTCTGCAAGCACAGTTTTTAAAAATAACTAAATCGGATTAAAGTTTAATTTTAAGAATGCCCTCTGTTTTCAAATTCTTGATTGAATTACCCTTTAAAAACTCAATCGTAATCCTTCAGGAGTTATCGATTCCCAGAGAGGGAAATGCCAATAGGACCCATCAAATTGACAGAACGGCCTCAATTTGCCTCAATAACTCTGTGGAGCTGAGACTGATTCCTGGGGCCTTCCCGGCATCCTGGAGAGGGAACAGGGACAGGAGAGGGCACAGGGGACAGAGGGGAGGGGACAGAGGGCACAGGGACAGAGGGCACAGGGACAGAGGGTATGGCGACAGAGGGCACAGGGACAGAGGGCACAGGGACAGAGGGCATGGGGAC